>CANXYI011172504.1:0-10296 GCA_948208565.1 Hura crepitans
CTCCCTATGTCTTTCTCAAAAATTGCTTCACCAAACCTATATTTCTCCCTTTCTAAACTAACTCCTATGCTTAAAAGTCCATCCTACCTTATTTGATTTCAAGAAAACATGAAGAGTATGGAAGAAAAGTGGATGTAAAGGTTGAAGTGAATAGTGTTCATATTGGTAAGTGTTAGGTCTATTTTCATTCTAATGCCTTATATAGGTAAATTAGATGCTAATTTCATAATTCTATGGTTAATTAAACATTATGTAGCCTAATTAAATTTATTTGAATTTTTAAAGAACAAGATTTAAAGAAAAGAAGAGTGGATAATGGAAAAGGCAAATTGGAAGAGTAATGCTACTATTAAACAAGGAAATCAAGCTTAGAAGAGAGAACTCCATTTGGTATGTGTATTCAACTAATTAAGAAAATATGCATGTTAATTTATTATGTAAAATGAGTAATTTCCATATTATGAATTAATTAACTAGATTAATGACTTAGGAATGTAATTAGGATTATTTTAATATGTTTAGATGAGTTAAAATCATGAAATTATATCTTAAACACCAAAATCCAATTAGGGCCAAATTCACTAAGTGTATATGATGAAGAAATGATAGTTAGTTAAATTAATTAGGTTATTTAGTATTGTAATGTATGTTAAAACTTGAAAATTTTGATAAATGGTAAATTTTAAATGAATATGCCTAAAATATTGTATAGGCCAAAATGTAAACATTGATGATACTAAGGTATTCTTTTGAATTAATTGAGTGTTTTAATAATATTATGGATGAATAAATGTTAAAATGTGAAATTGAATAAAATACATATTATGCATTAATGCTATATGGCTGAATGGTATAAAATTTAAATATCAATTTATATAATTATCAATGCATATATTTGGATGGAAAATAAGGTAAGTAAATGATTTATTCTTATCAAGGAAGAAGTCTATGTGATTATATAAGGTATTTTAGAATATAAGCCAGAAATGTCATAGAGATATAAAGTTTTCTGGGATTAATATGTTATTATAGTCATTTTGTCAAGGGGTTCTCAATGATTGTTGCTCCTGTGATAGACCTACTTCATAAAAATGTTAAATTTGAATGGGATGACAAATGCTAGGAGAGTTTTGACAAATTAAAGGCAATGTTGACATAAGCACCTATCCTTACACAACCTATTTTGGGAAGGATTTTATCATATATAGTGATGCCTCATTAAATGGCTTGGGATGTGTGTAAATGAAAGAGGGAAAAGTTATTGCTTATGCATTTAGACAGTTGAAACCTCATGATAGAAATTATCCCACACGTGATCTCAAGCTAGCTGCGATTGTTTATGCATTGAAAATATGGAGGAGTTACCTATATGGGGAAAAGTGTTATGTGTATACTGATCATAAAAGTTTGGAATACCTCCCTACTTAGAAAGAACTTAACTTGAGACAATGTAAATGGATGTAGCTAATAAATATTATGACTGTCACATTGATTATCCTTCTGGCAAATCAAATGTGGTGGTAAATACATTAAGCAGAAAATTTATATTAGGTACAATTGTAATGGTTAAATATCATGATATGTTTAAAATGGTGAAATTGTCAAATGATAATTAAAATATTTCTTTTATAATAGCTTTGAATGCTATGAATGTTCAATTGAAAATTGTGAAAGATAGAGCTTTTTTGGCTAAGTTACAAGTAAAGCCAAGTCTACTCCAACAAGTGAAAGAAAATAAAAAAGAAGGTAGCAAGCTAATGAAGATTATAAGAACAATCTAAGAGGGGAACCTAGTGAATATGAACTGAAGAGTGATGGATCTTTGTATTACAAGGATCGGCTGTGTGTACCAGAGGTTGGTGAATTGAGAAAGAGCATATTGGAGGAAGCTCCTAAAGCTCCTTATTCCATGCACCTTAAGACTAATAAGATGTATCAAGATTTGAAGTTACACTATTAGTGGTATGAGATGAGATGAGACATAGTTGAGTATTTGACTAGATGTCTCACATGTTAACAAGTGAAAGTAGAACGTCAAGTACCATTTGAACTACTTCACCCAATTTCAATACCTGATTGGAAATGGGGTCGGCTTACCATGGACTTTGTCACTAGCTTACCATATACATAAAGGAAATGTGACTCTCTTTGGGTGACTATAGATAGGCTAACTACATGTCCTCACTTTGTATTAGTACAGATGGACTACTTTTTGGAGAGACTTGCTGAATTATATGTCAATGAGATTGTAAGATTGCATGGAGTTCCAACCTCATTTATATTTAATCAAAACTCGAGGTTTACATTAAGATTCTGGAAGAAGTTACAAGATGCTTTGGGTACTTAATTACATTTTAGCACAGAATTCCATCTTTAAACTGATGGTTAATCAAAATGACTAATATGGGTAATACTCAAAAGCTTATATGATTTTGGAGTTTTAATATGTTGTAACCTTAATACATGGAATTGCATCTGTTAGATGCTATAAGAAATGTTAAGAAGCTTTGCCATAGAATTCAAAAGAAGTTGGGATAGATATTTACCTTTAGCTAAATTTGCATATAACAATAGTCCTCAAGCTAGCTTGATATGGCACCCTGTAAAGCATTATATGGCTAAAAGTGCATAACACCATTATGTTAGAGTGAGCTTAGTGAGAACAATCTTATGGGACCTAATTTAATAAGGGATGCTGACGAGAAAGTGCAGATTATATGGGATATATTGAAAGCCATTACTGATAAACAAAAGTCCTATATTGACTTAAAGAGAAAGGATATTAAATACCAAGTTAGTGATAAAGTCTTTCTTAAAGTGTCACTATGGAAGAAGATCCTACACTTTAGAAAAAAAGGCAAGCTAAGCCCCAAGTTCATCAATTCATACTAGATAATCGAACTTGTGGGACTAGTCGCCTAAGTTTGGCTTTACCTTTTGAGTTGCAACAAACACATGATGTGTTTCACATCTCAATGATAAGAAGATATAGATTAGATCCATCACATGTAGTAAACACTGAAGAGATAGAGGTTCAGTCGGATTTGACACATGATGAGGAACTAGTGACGATATTGGCTTAAGAAGTAAAAGAGCCATGGAATAAAATAGTGCCATTGGTTAAGTTGTTATAGAGGCATCACAATATGCAGGAAGCAACTTGGGAACTCTACGTACAATTTTAAGGATGAAATTCTTTTAGAAGGGAAGAATTGTAACATCCCTAAAAATTTTATAAATAGTACCTATGATATGAATAATGCCTTTTGGGAACTAGAGTAGCACTAACCCAATTAGATGATAAAATTATTCATAAAATAATTTTAGCTCTAATTTGGAGTGGAAATAGATATAAATAGTAGGTTAAAAATGGAAAATAAGACCATTTAGCATTGAGCTGAAAACTCATAAAACTAGCTAAGAAAAACTTGAAACTTATACATGTTGATATTAAAATAATTAAAGGAATGTGAAAATCATATGGCTTTAATTTTTACAAAATGGGAACCTATAAAAATAAATTAGTCAAAATAATTAAAGAAAATGACAAAAATAAAGATAAACATGAAGAGATTTTTAGGTAAGAATTGATTTCCACCATTAAATTCAATAGTGATGGTGTAATCTTGGCCCTCTAAAATTAACAAATTATTTAGAGAAAATAAAGGATATTTTTGCATGGAATTTTCTTATCCATTGATCTAAAAATTAAAATCCAATCTCATCCATTCATCCATAAATATAAATAGCAAAATGAATCAAAATTGGAAAGAAAAAATTGAAGAAAGTTATCGTATTCTAGCTCCCTCAAGTTGGCTGAACCAACTTCGTCTCCCCCACCTCATTTCTTTTCTCCAAAATTGCTTTACCAAACTTAAATTCTCCATTTCCAAACTATGTTCTATGCTTAAAAATCCATCTTACCCTAACTTGACAAAATTAATGATGGTAAATTTTAAATGAATAAGCCTAAAATATTGTATGGACAAAATGTATCTTTAGAATTAATTGAGTGTTTTAATAATATTATGCATGAGTAAATGTTAAAATGTGAAATTGAATAAAATACATGTGTGTGTGTGTGTGTGTGTGTGTATATATATATATATATATATTAATGCTATATGGCCGAATGGTATAAAAATTTAAATATCAATATATATATAATTATAAATGAATATATTTGGATGGAAAATAAGGTAAACAAATGATTTACTTGTCAAGAAAGAAGTCTATGTAATTATATAAGTTATTCAAGATGATTAATTAAGGAATGTATGAGTAAGAAAATGAAATAATTTAAGAAAAAATAGTAAATACTAAAAAGTGTAATATTCTTGAATTTAGTTATTTATACAATGCATGAATATACCTAGATAGCATATTAAAGTTAGGATAGATTGACTAGTTGACTAGGGAATATTTGTTTAGCACCATGGTGCTTATTTGTTGAAATTTTGGGATGCAATCCTATATTTGTTAATCGGCATACAATGACGTATATGTTATATGATATAATTGATACTTAGACCCTTTGGTATCATATATGTATATGTGTCCCGCTATCCTAGTAGTAACATCTGCTATAAGATTGTCTCGAGCATTAACATTTACATTGAGTAAAATAAAGAGTTAGTATAAATTTAAGACACGATATATGTAAATATATGAAAACCTAAAAACAAAGGAAATAAATGTGACATAGTGAATGTTAGCTTTGGTAACAATATGAAAGAGCATAAACATACAAGTAAAATTATTAAATTTCTTTACTTTTCTTATGCAGGCATAGTTCATAATTTTTGAATACACCACTTAGCATATTGCTTAGCGTGTCATTTCTTTTTGTGTATGACATATAAGTTGATAGAAGAAGAAGAAGACAAGTGAGGCCTTATAAGTGAAATCCCAGCCAATCCAACCACTTTTGAAGTATTATCTTATGGTATAAAGACTTGATTCATGTTTTGTATTTTGGCACTCACATGACAATATATTAGTTTTCTATAGCACCTGAGAATCTCGATTTTATGAATAGTACTTCCCAAAATGTGAATAGTATTTTTCAAGACTTGGGTTACACTAATGTGACCGAATGGAAGTATTAATCATGAACTAATTTTGGGGAAATTTGAAACAAAAATGAAGTAATTAAGATGGTTAAAAAAGCAATGAAATTTTTTACGATGATGTGCTATGGATAGTAACTTAGTGTAAGCTAAAGGATAAAATATTTTGGTTATGCTCAAAGTGACCCAGGAATAGCATGATCAGATGCTCAAAAGTTCTAAATTGTCTATTAGTAATGTAATTGGAATTTTTGGACATCAAGAAGCAATTTATAAAAATTGAGTGACAATTAAACTATTTATTTAATTTGATTTCTCTCAATTTTCAGGTATGATTTTCTCGATACTTATGAGTTCTTAATTTATTGGATTAATAGCACTTAATAGGGGATTAAATGAGGCTTATAAATGAATGAAATAATTTTTAAAGAAGGGGAAGTATAAAGGAATTTTGATAGCCATTAGATGGCATATGTGGCATAAGATAAGCCCTTAATCAAAACTCTATATATATGGTTAAAGAATGAAATAGTTTCATCTTCTTCCTTTACCCACCATAGCCGATGCCCTTTACACACCCTTAACCACTATTTTTATTCCTTCTGACCACTAATTTAACCTACTTAAGCTTAATTTCCACCATAAATCAATCTTTTAGAACTTTTAAACATAATTAAGGAAAATGAAGTAAGGAGAAGGGCATTTTAGAGGGTATGAAGAAGAGTGAATAGTAACCCCTAAATTGGTAAGTGCCCAATTTTGCTATATATTATTTTTCTATGATGTTTTTCAATGCTAATTTAATGTTTCTAAATTCAATTTCAAGTTTGGAATAGCTTAAGAATTTATTTGAATTTTTCTAAATAAATTTTTATTATGTTTATAAAAAGAATTGGCTCTACTCAAGAGAAGGGAAATGGGAAGGTGTAAGGAGCCTTAGTTGAAGCCAAATATCCTATTAGTAAGTGTGTTAAGTGAAGTATGCCTTATATATGTATAATTTAATAATTCAAGTTTGTATACATGCTTGATTTGCATGTTTAATGGGAATAAGCATGTATAAGATGGAATTGATGGAATAATAATGTTATTTAGATGGTTGTTGCATGATTTGAATGTGAATTAACCTAAGCTTAAATTGACATACGTGTGCCTTTATCATGGTTGAATGGTTTATTCATGGGTGTAATAACTATATATGAGTAATTAAAGTGTGTATGATACATAGTGTAAAGTAATCATTTAGAATTATTAATTTTAATTAATAGTTTAAGTGATAATTAAATTAAGAAATGAATAGTATGTTTAACTAATAGGGCCGAATGGGTTAAGTGTATGTATGAACGTATATTGGCTTATGATAAATGTTTAGTGTATATATAAGGCATACATAAGGTGAATGTTATTATGGGACCATGTAACAATATGTGAAGATTGAAATATGTAATTTGAATAAAAAAGCTAAGTGTCCAAATGACTTTAGATATGAGAAATTAAGTATACGGTAATAAAGTTACGAAGAATCGTGGATGATATTATGATGGTATGTGAGTTTATAATGATTGTGGCAAAGAAGGGAAAATAAGTAATATGTGGTTTTAAAAAATGCACATAAATTACGTAACATTTAGGGAATTAAATCAAATGTAATGATAAAGCCTATAGGAGTTTAACAACTTAGACTAGATAGGTTGATTGGAAAACTAGGTTTAGCAGCTATTAGGATACCTCAGTGTCTCTTTTCATGTTAGTGTAGCAGTGGGTGAGGTTTGAAAAGGGCCAAAGCATGTATTATGCCTATTGATTTATATGCACATTTCATGTTGGCGTAGTAGTGGGTGAGGTCTAAAAAAGGCCACTACACATATCTATATCTGTTGATATATCTATACACATTTTATACTGGTGCAGCAATGGGTGAGTTTTGGAAAGGGTCATTGCACATATATTCATGAAAGTGTAGCCACAGGGGGGTTAAGAATATAAACCATTGCACATCTAATGAGACCTTTATGATCCATATCACATTATCGAGTATTAGGATTTATGTCTATCAAGCATAGGCTAAATAAATAACCAAATATATTAAAGATAATTATATAATATAAAAGTAGCAATTAAAAATATAAACTTGGATATAAGATAACGATACAAACCTATCTTGCATGAATAAACTTTAACACTTGCATGTCTTTATGATTTACACATATGTATATGAATGTTTATGCATATGTTATTAAGCATATTTTATTGAATACACCACTAAGCTTTATGTTTAGCACATCGTTGTTTTATGATGTGTGTGTAATAAATAGTGGAATGAAGATTAGCCTTAAGTGAAACAGTGTAGATCAAGGCAACTTTATCTTTTTTGGTATAATTTCTTAGACATATTATGTAATGTAACTTATAAAAGAGGGCACTCATGTGTGATTCAAAAGGATAGGCCTAAACTAGTGTTTGTAATGTTTTTGTAAGCTTTATAAGTACTCTACATGAATGTATGTGTATAAATGTATGGTTATCTTAGGGTTGAGAAGTTTTATGTGATTGTAGTAATGGTGGATGTTGAGAATATGGGATTTTCAAAAGGATAATAAGATATGGTGTGATAATTTTATGATATAAGAGTGTTGTTTTTCTATAGGTTACTATTTGGGCTAGTGTCAATGGACATCTCTTACGTTGCTAGATTTTTGACACGATAATCCCAATTAGTACATGTTAATTATGTTTTGGTTAAGTGAGAATTTAAGGAACATTACATGTTTAAACAATTCCTAATGAAGGTTTTAATTGATAAAGTTTTTAAGTAACATGGATGGTAATGAATCAGGTATCAAAAGTGTGTATTGCCTCTCATTCGAGTTCGGTGATCGGATTGAGTAAGGGGTGTCACATTTGGTGGTATCAAAGTTGGTTTAGGCATTCTTTGGCATATAAGGGTTACATATGAATGCCTTAGGTTTAAGATCGTGCATCACATAAATCTACATTGCTTGAGGCTTATTGGTTATTCTTTTGTCTAGTTAAAAGATGAGTGAATCTACTTAGTGTTAAAGCGATGGTAGAAAGCCATACTCTAATAACAATTGCTATGGCTGCATGGGCTAAATCTTTTACACCAGGGATCCATTGTAGCTCCTCTACCTAGTACAACCACCTCTACCTTCACAAGCCCTCTAAAAGACTTATTTGGAGAGGGTAAAAAAGATGGGTGCAATATATTTTATGGGAGTGGAGCGTGATGATTCAACCACTTCTAAATATTGGTTAGAAAGAACTGTGAGAATTCTTTAGCAATTGCAGTGCACCCCAAAAGAAAATGTGATTGATGTAATGTCTTTGTTACAAGAGGAAGCCTTCAGATGGTGGGAGACTCTTTTTGAATACAAGACACCATAAGAGCTAACATGGGAGTTCTTCCTAGAGGAATTCAAGAAGAAGTACATAACAAAAAATTATTTGAAGAAAAAGAGATAGGAGATCTTGGACCTAAGATAGAAGCATAGGTCCATTTCAAAATATGAAAAAGAATTTGCCATATTAAGAAGATATGTAAAAGAGATTGTGCCTAAAGATATTAAAAGGTGTAAGAGATTTGAAAAAGGCTTTAATCATGATATCAAACTACCTGTAGTGGCAATAAAAGTCAGAGATTTTCCTTCTCTTATAGTAGTAACTCATACAATAGAAGAAATACAAAAGGAGAAAAGATAAAGTTTCCAAAAGAAGAGGTCATTCACTCAAGGCCAATTTAGTTCTACACCAGAGGCAAGTAAGAGGCAAAAATGAAATGAAGGTACCCAATAGACATAGAGACAATCTCAAACTTAGAAATTGACCACAATAATAGACACAAGCTATTAGTGCACCTGTTTCCACTGCTAGAAGTGCACCAGCTAGATGTGAACACTGTAATAAAAGACATGGGGTGTTTGTTGGAAAACAATACTAGGAGCATATTTCAAGTGTGGGTCTAAAGATCACCTTAGGAGGATGATAGACTTTACCTAATTTTAGGCTTTATTGCCAACACTTACTAGGGGCCAAAGAGGAGATAGATGTGCCAGGACATGAGGTAGTTAGAAGGCCCAATCTGAGATGGTAGAGGGAGCAGAGACTAGAGCCCTAGCTTGCCAGTATGCCATTCAAGCACGAGAAGAGGCACACTCCCTTGATGCTACAGTAGGTACATTTTATCTTTTTGAATTGCCTATTTTAGCTTTAATTGATCTAGGGCCTACCCACTCATGCACTTGCACACCACGGGCACAGGGTAGAGGGTTTGCATTAAAACAACTTGATATAGACATTATAGTCAGTAACCCTATAGGACAACAAGTATTAGTAATAAAGTATATAGAGAATGTCCCTTAACAATTCAAGAACATGAATTTTTGATAGATCTCATTGAGTTACCATTCAATGAGTTTGATATAATTTTGGGCATGGATTGGTTATCTAAGCACCATGCAGTAGTGGATTATAAGTAAAAGAGGATTTAATTAAAGACTATTGATGGGTTTAAAGTTACAAACAAACTTTTTATCTAATGTTATTTCAGTGGTTGCAGCTAAGTGAATGATAAGGAAGGGATGTCAAGCTTATTTAGTTCATATTACTAATATCGAGAAAATAGAACCAGAGGTTAGTTAGATAACTATTGTGTTAGAGTTTTTAGATTTTTTCCTAAGGAGCTACCTGGATTTCCACCAGAACGGGAACTTGAATTTGGGATTGAGGTATACCCTGGCAGGACACCAGTGTTTATAACTCTATATAGAATGGGTCCTGTAGAGTTGAAAGAATTGAAGACACAATTGTAAGAATTGCTTAATAAAGGGTTTATTAGACCGAGTGCTTCACCATGAGGAGCACTAATTTTGTTCATAAAGAAGAAAGATGGTTTCCTTATGATTATGTGTGTACTATAGGTGATGTTCAAGAATAAATACCCATTACCTAGCATTGATGATTTATTTTACCAGCTCAGAGGAGTGAGTGTTTTCTTAAAAATTAACCTAAGATCAAGGTATTATTAGTTGAGAGTTAAGGAAGCAGATGTGCCAAAGATAGCTTTCCAAACTAGATTTAGGCACTATGAATTTTTGATAATGCCATTTGGGCTTACCAATGCTCTAGCAACACTTATGGATTTGATGAATAGAATTTTTAGATATTACTTGGATCAATTTGTGGTGGTATTTATTGATGATATACTAGT
>CANXYI011172663.1:0-17194 GCA_948208565.1 Hura crepitans
ATATATCATAACATCATTCAAGCATGCTTGTACATAATAAAATTATCATACAAACCAAGCCATGGCTTGCTTTGAACTTGCCTCAGGCACACTAAGCACACACACACCTTATTCATCAAATTCACCACACACTTTTAATGCGATCAATAATAAGCCAATTTCCATAAAATATGCCATGTTAACTTGCCACACACCTAGCCTACACTCCAAGGCAAGCTCTCAACCAACTATGGCTTGATACTAACACTCCCATATTTTTACCACACACATGCACAATTCATGCATTTCTATGTCAAATACATTAGAATTCATAGTAACCCAACCTTAATTAAGCCATACACACTAGACACATTCACATCACCCTCTTGACTCAATAAGGATATACCCCTTCTATTCATTCTTTTCATTACATCACCCATTCAATTCATTCTTTCCACATATAATTAGTACAAACACAAGCCTAATGCACAAATGCACATACTTTAACCATAAATTCCTTAACTTTTAAACATGTTTCCTCCAACTTTTACACTTGAATTCTAGATTACATGCTTCCAATACTTTAAATTCACATACCTCTTTAATAAGCAAGGCTTCTTCTACACCTCAAGCTCATAAATTGTCTTATTGAACCTCACTTTTCTTTATTCTCTTTTCACGCCTCCTTCCCTTAGAAAATTCATAGAAAATTCTATAAGTCCCCAAATGAAAATCCAAGATTATAAGCATTCTTAGAATGGTAAAATCCTCTAGGAAATAAATTAAAAAGGAAGGAAATATTTACAAACACAAAATTGGTTTCCAAGCACCCTTTGTGTACATTTGTGCACCTTTTGAATTTTTTTGAGTTCTATGGACATTTGTAGCCTCTAAACCCTTTTAGAATCAATTCAATGCTTGTTAAATGGAATTTTTAGTGGTAAATAGTGGTTGTGTTAGGCTTGAGAAGCCATGAAAATAAAGGATTGGAGGTAGTAGTGGTGTCAAGAAAGAAAAATATAAGAAAGGAGAAAATGGGCAGGTGGTGGGGTGGCAATGTTAAGTTGACATCTAGGTGTGACCCCATGGCTTTTATAGTGGCTGAGGTGGCCCGAGTGGGGACACATGCTACTCAAGCTTCCCAAAATTACTTAGTTTTGATGGACTTTAGGGAATTTTTAAAAATCACTCTAACCTCTAAAATTATTATGTTTATTTTAAAAATCCTCAATTGGCCCCATTTAGAGGCTTGTAAAATTTCATGGCCAAATTCTCTTGATAGGATAGTTAGCCAACTACCTCAACTTATTTGTAAAACTCAAAATTAAATAGCCTAAAAATATAAAAATTCCTTCACCAGTGGACTTAAGGGAATTTTTAACCATCAAGGTATGGTATTTTTAGGTATGTCTAGGCACATCCTTAGTCATTCCTGGCCTGAGTCTATCTAAGCCTATGGCCTACTAGATTACAGCCTAAAATAAATTATTAGTTCTATTCATTCTTTAAATTAAGCCATTTTCATCATTTTTAAGCCCCTTAAAGTTTCATGACTAGTACGGCCCACCTCAGGCATCGTAAAGGTAACTCGGCACTTCGAGCACACTTATCGAGTCACGAAGGTACTGGTTACAGAGCCTTGACTTATGGCATTACTATTCCTAAGGGGGTTCTTCTACCTTATGATGCTTTTAGACAACTTTAACTAGATGAATGGTTTTATCCCATAACTACTTCGCCTCTAAAGCTAGAATCTATATTGGTTCTTCATTGTAACTCAAGTTTGGTTGTACCTTAATATCCATCATTAGAACTACATGGGAAGGATTTAATTTATACCTTCTGTGCATTGAAACATGAAACACATTATGTATCTATTGTAACTAAGAAGGTAAGGCTAGCCTATATGCTAGTGGTCCCACTCTTTCTGTAATCTCATATGGTTTGATAAATCTAGGACTCAGCTTCCCCTTTTTCTAAAATTTGAGTACTTTCTTCCATAGGTATACTTTTAAAAATACTTTTGCACCCACAACATATTCAATATCCCTCTGGTTTAAGTTAGCATAGGATTTATATCTGTCAATTGTAGCTTTTAATCTTTCCTTGATAACCTTACCTTTTTCTTTTACATCTCTGATCATATCAACTCTTGAGATCTTGTTTTCCCTAACTTTACCCTAGCACAATGGAGTTCTAGAACTTTTACCATCTAGTGCCTTATAAGGTACCATGCCCAAACTAGCTTTATAACTATTATTGTAAGCAAATTCAACTAAGGACAAGTATTAGTCCGAACTGCCTTTAAACTCAATGGCATAGCTACGCAACATGCCCACAAGTTCCTATATCACCCTTTTTGATTGTCTATCTATCTGAGGGTGGAAAGATATATTGTAAGTTAGCTTGGTACCTTATGGTTGATGCATTTTCTTCCAAAACTTGGAAGTGAAGCAAGGATCCTTATCTGAAATAATTGCCACAAGTACACCATAGAGTCTAACAATCTCATTGATGTATAATTGAGCTAGTCTTTCCAATGAATAATCCATTTTGATAGGGATAAGGTAAGCTATCTTAGTCAATTTATCAACAATCACCCACACAACATCACACTTATTCCTGGTCATAGGCAATCTCATCATAAAATCCATCGTCACTTTTTCCCCCTTTCATTCTGGTATTGCTATAGGATGTAGCAATCTAGAAAAAACCTGATGCTCTGCTTTTACCTAATGGCATGTTAGACATCTAACCGCATATTCTGCTACATCTCTCTTCATACCTAAGCACTAATATTGAGACTTCAAATATATGTACATCTTAGTACTACCATGGTGAATAAAATAAAGAGCTTCTTATGCCTGCTTTAATATTTGTAACTTCAAGTCATCTGTACTAGGTAGACATAACCTACCCTAATAATATAGACATCTATCCTTACTTAACTCAAACCCTGTTGCCTTCCCCTTTTTATCTTTTTCCACAATCTATCCCAACTATTCATCCTTTACCTGTGCTTCCTTTATCTATTCCTTGAAATCCAGTTTAATATGAAGTTTACCTAGAATGGCATATTCCTTTGTGTACTGTAGTCTAGCATTCATGGCTTTTAAGGTTTCCATGAATTTCATACTTAAAGCATCTACTACCATATTAGTGTTCCCTAGGTGGTATTCTATCAAATAGTCATAATATTTAATCAATAACCATTTTATTTGTCTTAAGTTCAATAACCTCTAAGTAAAGAGGTATTTCAGACTCTTGTGGTCTGTGTAAATGTAACATTTCTCACCATATAGATAATGCCTCTAAATTTTCAAGGCAAACACAATGGCAGCTAAATTTAAATCATGAGTAGGATAGTTCCTCTCATGCAATTTCAACTGTCTCAAATTATAGGCTACTACTTTTCCTTCTTACATTAACACATATCCCCAACCATTAAATGAGACATCACTATACACAACAAAATTCTTACACTATTCAAGTTGAATCAGGATAGGAGCTTTTATCAACATCTTTTTCAGCTTGTCAAAACTCTCTTGACTTCTGGCATCCCACTCAAACTTCACATTCTTTCTTATCATTTAGTTAAAGGTGCTGTAATCATAGAAAATCCTTTTACAAATCTTCTATATTACCCATCTAAACCCATAAAACTCCATATCTTTGTCATATTTCTTAGAGGTTCCCACTCTAACATTGCTCTGGCCTTGTTGGGGTCTACTTTAATAACTTCTGCTAATACTACATATCCCAAAAAAGACACTTCGTCTAAGCAGAATACACATTTACTCAACTTGGCATACAATTGCTTCTCCCTCAGAGTCTGTAGCACAATGCTGAGATGCTGTTCATGTTCTTCTTTGGTCTTAGAATACACCAAGACCTCATCAATGAATACCAGCACAAATTGATCTAGGTAGGGTTGAAACACTCTATTCATTAGATCTATAAAAGCTGTTAGGGCATTAATAAGCCCAAATGGCATAACTAAGGACTCATAATGCCCATATTGAGTCCTAAAAGAGGTTTCACAAATATCAGCTTCTCTAATTCTCAATTTGTGATACCTTGATCTCAAATCAATTTTGGAAAACACACCAGCACCTCTCAACTAGTCAAAGAGATCATTTATCCTAGGTAGGAGATATTTATTTTTCACTGTCACTTTATATATCTATTTATAATCAGTACACAATCGAAGGAATGCATCTTTTTTCTTCACAAATAGAACAAGGGCTCTATAAGGTGTTGTACTGGCTTTAATGAACCCTTTATCGAATAGATCTTGCAACTACACGTTTAATTCTTTTAACTCAGCAAGTGTCATTCTATAAGGAGTAATAGAAATTGGAGTTGTATAGGGATACACCTTAATGTCAAAATCAAGCTCCCTTTATAGAGGTAACCTTAGCAACTCATCAGGGAATTCAAAAACTATAAATATCTATTCAAGAATTGGGGTGGAAGTACTACTATCAATGACATGTGCTAGGTAAGCATCACACCCTTTTTAAATGAGTTTTTGTCTATAATAGTTGAGATGAGATTATCCAAAAAGTGTCTCTCACCTACAACTATCATTGTATGTCCCTCTGTAGTCTAGAGGGTTAGCTTCTTATGTTTACAATCCACTAATTGCTCAATGTTCAGATAATTAATCCCTTCCTAAAATGACATCAAACTCATAAAAAGGTAACTCAATCAAATCCATATGAAATAAACATTCATGGATTACTAAAAGACACTACCTATAGACCTTGTTCACATTTACACTCTATCTTATAGGATTATTAACTTGAATGTCTATGTTCACATTATTATATTTCAGTCCCCTATAGATCCTAGGTTTATCAATGCCAAAAATAGAGTATCAAATAATGAAAATGAACTAGTAATGACATCTAAGGCTATTGCTTCTTCGCGAGCCCTAATAACATATTGCCTCACTGGTGCACGAGCATTCAATCATATCCCTGACTAGCATTGGGATGACTCCCTCTTCCTTGCCTCTATCCTCTACTCTAAGATGCTGCTATAGATGCCTGAGTATGAGCACACTCTTGCTATCTTTGAGGACATTCTCTTTGATAATGATCTTCGGCACCATAAGTAAAGTATTCTCCCTTCCTACTTAACTAGCACTACCCCTAGTGTCTCTTGTTACAAGTATTGCATGTTAGGGGTCCATTCTTATTACCTACTGGTCCAGGAGCACTAGTAGCTCATGGAGGTGGCTGAGGTCTAATTGTAAAAGCTTGCTAAGACCTCTAAGATTGTATCTAACTCTGTGCCTAGTGCACTGACTAAAACTAAGACTATACTTCTCCTTTTCTCTTACTACCATCTAAAGCTGCACTAGACTGCCCAGCAGTGATATATCTCTTCCTCTAAAAGAAGTGCCTCTTTTCCTGTACCATCTCTTCCATATCATATGTAGATGCTACTAATACAACAAAATCTATCACTTTTAGGTTAGCTATCTATATTCTTAGTTCTACATTCAAGCCTTTCAAGAATCTCTTACACTTTTCCTTTTCATTAGGAATGAACTCCTTAGCATATCTAATAAGTTTAGTAAAATCCTTCTCATACTCTGACACTATCCTCTTACCTTATTTTAAATCTTAGATCTTTTTTATCCTTGTAAAAAATTTGGAACATACCTTTTTTTGAACTCTATTAAGAAGAACTCCCAAGTGAGATCTGTTACTACCTTTCTTTTCTTAATAGTATCCCACCAATAGAGTACTTCTTCCTGAAGAAGAGAAGTTATACACTTTAAGCAATCTTTCATTGAACATTCCAGCTGTTCTAGAATTATGAAGGTTCTAACTTTAACCAGTACTCTGCTCATACTGCATTATCCTCATTCGTGCCTAAAAAATCTATAGCTCACATCTTTTTAATCCTCTCTAATGGTGTCTTTAGTAGAGGAACTGGTGGTGGAAGTGGTACTAGAGATAGTAGATGAGGTGGAACAGCAGCAATAGAAAGTATATTTGAGCAGATCCACTATCTGTAATAATAGTGCTAGTGATTATCGTGTTTGTGGATATACTTGAGGCTATGGCTATTATTCAGCATCACTAGGTTTTGGTATAACTGCACTACCAACTCCCTCTCAAATAGTGGTAGGGGTATAACTAGCCATTTCCTCTCCCCAGTCTTCAGGTATCTGATCACTCATCTTGCTCGACTACAAAAAGAATAAAACCTATTAGCCTCTTAATAGTATAGCAGTTCTAAAAAACCAACCCTAGATATTAGCACTCATTTATAACACATAGGAATATATAACATATGCACTGATGCCACCTAATATGACACCTTTTAATGGACTCTTAAAGAAATCTGATAAGTGATGCACTTCCAGCCAGGTTACCTATCTTGGAATTGCTCTAAGTGTGTACTCCTTAACACTTATAGATTGTTCTACAACTATATTGGATGTTACTTAGATTCTCAATCTAAACCTTAAACATTTTCATATATCGTATGACAAACTTAGAAACCCTATTTATAGACATTCTACATGTAACAAAAAATTAGGCAGCACAATGGCTACTCGAGTGACATACCAAAATTTTCTTCACCTCTAAGAGTATTTATATCAATAATAATATCATCCTACCTCCTTTAGGACTCTTCTATTCCCTCAATCAACATCAATACACATTAATCAAACATTTTAAGCACACAAGGCCTTAAGCCCATCGTTATAAAAATCATTGAGTAAGCTATTTAGACAAAACCTATTTATATATATCCCATCTATCCTTTATATATACATATATAAGCAGCCTCAAAGCATGCTAACCCATACCCTATAATGTTTACATGAGTGCTATCTAAGTAGAACAAAATAGAAAGACTCTATATACCCTGTAAAAACTATATTGCTACGTTGCACGATCTCTGAGGCTAGATTGCTTATCTTTGCAATCTGTACACCAAAACATTGGTATGTTGAGTATAACTCAGTGATGAATTTAAGGTATTTAAAACATGTTATGCAATGGTTCACATGCATTAATAAATGTCAATCAATATGTAGTATATGAATTGTGTATTAGTTAATTCATGCAATTTAGGTGATATGCCATATTTTTATATTAATTACCAAAATGCCTCTGTGATAACTTCAATTTAATTATTTATGCAGTAACTTGATAGGAATTAAAATCTATAGATTAATTTAGTTTAATTTATTACACCTAACTAGATAGACTACACTTAAGACAATGGAACTATGAGGGAACTGAAAAGTTGTGTAGTGGCCCACATTTTAGATGTTAACCACTGCACCAGCCTAGTCTGATAATAAGAATCAGCTAACTTGAATTTCCTAATACTATTCAATAGATAGCAGGGATTAGTCCATAGACCTCCCAATATCTTAAACAACTTAACCACCAATCATATTGTAGATAACAATGATCAATTCGTAGACCTCTCAATATCTAAGAATCACAACAAAAACTTTAGTGGATAGTAGGAATCAGTGCGGAGACCTCCCAATATCCAGATAATCATCAACATTAGAAATATCCAATGGATAGTAGGGATCAATTCATAGACTTTTCAATATCCAAAAGATCATAGAAATCATCTAGCAACTACTAATCTTTAAGTTGACTAGTCAACCCATCTAGTGTGTATCTAACTAATAGGCCATATAATCTTATTTTATGTCCATTTATTTACTGATCATCATCTTATAATATATAGGATTGAATAATAAATAGTTATGAATTTTATTTGATAGTCCAAATTTGACTTAGACAGTTACAAGTCATTTTTTATCCTACAAGATAGTTATGGCTCTTTTTTTTTCTAAGCCATTTCAAGTCACTTTTTAAGGCATGATTAAGCTCATATTAATTTTAGTCTAAGCCATCATTTTAACCTAATTATATCCATGCTTAAGGTATATTTTAGTATATGTGTCCCTAAGTCATTTTCTTGGGTTAGTTATAAGTCATTTTCATTTTTGTGTATGCCATTTTAAGTCTCAAATCAAGTCTTTTTCATACCATTTTTTATTGCCATTTGTACCCATTTCCATACAAGTTCATAGGCCTAATGCCAAGTTCAATTATACATCTCAAATTGCATTAAAAGAGGCTTTAATTTATTCCACATAAATAATAACAAAAATTCATAAATTGTAGTGTCGTTCACATGCTAATTTAGTCCATTTTTATGGTTAGGTTTACTATATTATTCTAAGCCAGTTTTAAGTTCCTTTTTAACTACTTCTTAACCTTAAATGACATCTAATACCTAGAATTTTCATGCACTATTACTTATGTTTATTCACCTAACTCATGCCAATTGTATATTACTTAATTCAAGCCAAATGTGCCATACCAATCTCACACACACATCTTGTGCCATACCTTACTTTTCATGCTAACTTTGTCTTGCATACCTCTTGGCCAATGATTACCAGTGGTGATGTACATGCTTTTCTCCATATTCAATCACACATTCACATATCATAACATCCTTCAAGCATGTTAGTGCACACATAATCCAATTATAATGTAAACAAAGCTTTGGCACACCGTGAGCATGGCTCGACCACACTGAGCACACACATACAAGCCGTGTTCATCAAATTCAGCATATACACTTATAATGCCATCACTAATAAGCCAATTTCCATAGAATATGCCATGTTAACTTGCCACACACCTAGCCTATGCTCTAAGGCAAGCTCTCAGCCAATTATGGCTTGATACTAACACTCTCATTTTTTACCATAGACATGTACAATTCATGCATTTTTATGTAAAATACATTAGAATTCATAGTAATCCCACATTAATTAAGCCATATACCCCACACACACTCACATCACGCATTTATTGATGTGAGGATATACTCCTTCCATTCATTATTTTCATCAAATCACCATTTAACTCATTCATTCCACATATAATTAGTACAACCATAAGCCTAATGCATAAATACACATACTTTAATCATAAATTCCTTAACTTCCATACAAGTTTCCTACATTTTTTACACATGAATTCTAGATTACATGCTTCCAATACTTTAAATTCTCATATTTCTCTAACAAGCAAGGCTTCTCTTACTCCTCAAGCTTATAAATTATCTTATTACACCTCACTTTTTTTATTCTTTATTCATGCCTCCTTCCCTTAAAAAATTCATAAAAAATTCTAAAAGTCCATAAATGAAAATCTAAGATTACAAGCATTCTTTCAATGGTAAAATCCTCTAGGAATTGAATTAGAAAGAGAGGAAACACTTACACAAATAAAATTAATTTTCATGGACTATTTATGTGCACTTGTGCACCTCTTGAATTTTCTTGAGTTCTATAGACTTCTATAGCCTCCAAACCCTTCAAGAATTAATTCAAAACTATCAAAGTAATTTTTAGTGGCAATTGGTAGCTCTTTTAGGCTTAAGAAGCCATGAAAATAGAGGATTGGAGGAGGTAGTGGTGTCAGGAAAGAATGGAAAAAGAAAGGAGAAAATGGGTTAGTGGTGGGGTGGTAATGTAAAGTGGACATCTTAGTGTCACCCCATGGCTTTTATAGTGGCTAAGGTGGCCACAGTGGGGACACATGCCACCTAAGCTTCCCAAAATTGCTTGATTTTGATAAAGACTTCAAGGAATTTTTAAAAATAACTTGAACTTCTAAAAATTTTCATGTTTATTTTAAAAATCCTTAATTGGTCCCATTTAAAGGCTCATAAAATTTCACAGCCAAATTCCCTTGACAAGATAATTAACCAACTACCTTGATTTACATGTAAAACCTAAAATTAAGAAAAAGTTATAAATGGCCTCGAAATTTAAAAATTCCTTCACCAATGGACTCAAGGGAATTTCTAACCTTCTGGGTATGGTATTTTCAAGTCTGTCTGGTCACGTCTCCAGTTATTCCTAGCCTAAGTCGAACTGAGCATATGGCCCATTAGATTACAACATAAAATAATTTATTAGTTCTACTAAATCTTTAAATTAATCCATTTTCCTCATTTTCAAGCCCCTTAAAGTTTCATGACCAGTACAGCTCACCTCAGGCCTCGTGTACATGACTCGGCACTCTGGGCACACTTCTCGAGCCTCAAAGGTATTATTTATGGAGCTTTAATTTATGATGTTACAGAAGTACTGTTACTAACTTTCTTTTAATTTGATAGCATAGCTATATAACAAGCCTTATAGTACTTGTATCACTCATTCTAACTATCTATCTGTCTATGGATAAAAGCCTATATTATATGTCAATCGAGCACTAAGAGTTTCATGTAACTTTTTCCAAAATCTAGATGTAAACTAAGGATCTCTATCTAAAGTTATTGCTATTAGTACACCATACAGCCTCACAATTTCATCAATACACAGTCGTGGTAGCTTCTCTAAAGAATAGTCCATCCTAATTAGAATGAAGTGAGCTATTTTGGTCAGCCTGTCCATAATTACCCACACAACATAGGTAGTTCCATTACAATTTTTACAGTAACTTTCTCCTATTTCCATTCTAGTATTCCTATTGTGTGTAACAATCTAGAAGGAAATTGATGTTCAGCCTACACCTACTAACATGTTAAACATCTGGCTAAATACTCAGCTATATCATGTTTCATTCTAGACCACCAGTAATGGGGTTTTAGATACAAATACATCTTTGTACTTCTTAGGTCCATAGAATATAAAGCTTTATATGCCTCTTTCAAAATCTTTGTTCTTAGCTCATCTATGTCAGGTACATATAATCTGCCATGGTAGCATAAACATCCATATTCTCCCAGTTCAAATTTAGTAGTCTTCCCGTCTTTGACTTTACTTATAGTTTGTATAAGTTGTTCACCTCATGTCCACGTCTTTTTTATTTGTTGTTTAAAATCAAGCTTGATATACAATTCAGCTACGATGGCATCTTGTGTACTTTATTATGACATTCATTACACTTTGGTGGCTTGCTATGAATTTTTGACTTAATGCATCTTTTACCACATTTACTTTTCCTTAACAATAATTTATCAAATAATCATAATCTTTAATCAACTCTAGCTAGTGTATAAGCCTTAAGTTTAACTCTTTTTAGGTAAAGAGGTATTTTAGGCTCTTATGATTAGTATAAATGTAACATCTTTTACTATATATGTAGTGTCTCCAAATTTTCCATGTGAAGAAAATGGCAGCTAGCTCTAAATAATGAGTAAGATAATTTTTCTCATGTGGCTTTAGTTGTCTTGTGGAATAAGCTACCACTTTACATTCTTGCATTAATACACACCCCAATCCATTGTGTGACACATCACTATTAATGACAAAATCTTTCCCTTCCTTAGGTTGAGTGAGGATAAGAGCCTCTCTTAACATTGCCTTTAATCTATTAAAGATAGGTTGACATCCATCATTTAATACAAAACATCACATCTTTTTGCAATAACTTGCTGAGTAGAGCTGCAATAATTAAGAATCTTTTTACAAATCTTCTATAATAGCAAACAAATCCTAGGATGCTTTGAATCTTTGTTAGATTCCTAGGAGGACTCCATTCTAGTACCACATTAACCTTACTAAAATCCACTCTGATACCTTCGACTGAGGCAAAGTGGCCCAAGAATGCCGTTGCATTTAACTAAAATTTAGACTTGCTTAGATTAGCATACAACTACTTTTCCGTTAAAGTTTGTAACACAATTTTAAAATGTTGCTAATGCTTCTCTCGACTCTTAGAATACATTAGGATGTCATCTATAAATACCACCATAAATTGGTCTAAATGGGATTTAGACTTGCTCAGTTTTTAAGATATCGACTTCCTTATTCTACAGCTGATAATACCCCAATCTCAAATCTATCTTAAAAAATACATTAGCACCTTTGAGTTGATAAAAAAGGATATCAATTCTAGGCAATAGGTGTTTATTCTTTATTGTCACCCTATTTTCTTAGATGTAGTTATTGTATAACCGAAGTGACCATTTTTCTTCTTTACAAAGAGTACAAGTGCTCCTGAAGGCAAAGTGCTTAGCCTAATAAAGCCTTTATCTAGCAATTCTTGCAATTACACTTTTAATTCCTTTAACTCTATAGGTGCCATTCAATAAAGGGTAATAGATATAGGTGATGTATGAAGATATACTTTAATCTTGAAGTCAAGATCTCATTATAGAGGTAACCCTAGTAACTCTTCTAGGAATGTATATGGAATTTTAACACTGCAGGTATTTAACTAAGGTTGGGTATAGAGCTACTGGTATAAACTATATAGGCTAAATAGGCTTCACAAGCCTTACGGATAAGGTGTCTTACTACAACAATTGAGATAATGTTAACTAAAGGATTTTTATCACCTATAAATGTTACCTCATGTCCCTCTACTATTCTAAAGGTAAGCCTCTTATGTTTACAATCAACCATTACCCAATGTTTCGATAACCAGTCCATACCGAAGATAATTTCTAATTAATGAAAATAAGTTAATGAGGTCTATAGGGAATAGCTTATTCTGGATCACCAGAGGACATTGTTTGTATACCTTATTCACTATCACACTCTATCCAAATGGGTTCCTAAGTTGAATATCTATATGTACAGGCTTTGGTTCTAAGAGTTGAATATCTCATACTTGTGTAGGACAAAGATAAGAGTGGGTTGATCCTTGATCTATTAAAGACAAGATAGATGCATTAAATAGATAAAATGTACTAATAATAACATCTAGAGCCTTAGCCTCCTCATGAGCTCAAATGGCATACTATCATGCTGGAGCTCATGCATTAGATTAGGCTCTCTAGCTACTACTAGGCTAATCACCCTTACTCTGTCTTTGTCCCCTAATCTATGGAGTTGCAGAGACCTATGTCTAGGCAGCTTTAGCCTACCTTTATGGATAATCTCTCATAAAGTGACTCTGGCTCCATATGTAAAACACTTTTCCCTTCTTATCTTCTAGCACTAACCTCAATGTCTTTTATTAGATGTCTTATAAGTTAAGGCTTCACTCCTAGTTGCTGATACTAAGGCACTAGAGGATTGTTACAGAGGTCAAGGCCTAAATGCAGAAGGCTAACCTAACCTCTATGTTTTACTCTACATTTAAGTTTATTGTATTGACTGAGACTGGGATTCTCTCTATCTCTTACTAGCCCCAGGTGCTGAGCTAGTTTGCCTTACTATAAATGGCCTCTTCTTCTGAAATGACTCTCTCTTTTCTTGTATCATTTCCACCATGTCATATATTGTTGACACTAGGGCTAAAAAGTCTATAATCTTTTTAGTGGCTATTTGTATCCTTAATTATACATTTAGGCGCTTCTCAAACCTCTTGTACCTATCTTTTTCTATAGGGATGAACTCTTCTGCATACCTATTTAGCCTCACAAAGTCCTTCTCATACTCTAACACTAATCTCTTACCCTACTTTAAGTTAAAGAACTCTTATCTCTTTTTATCTTTGTACGATTCTAGTATATATTTCTTTCTAAACTCTATTAAAAAATACTCCCAAGTTACTTTAGCTGCTGCTTTCCTTCTCTTTGTAGTGTCTAACTAGTGATAGGCTTTATCATAGAGAAGTGAGGTGGCATACTTTAAACTTTCCTCTTTTCATACACTCTAGCTGCTCTAAGATTCTTAGGGTTCTCTCAAGCCAATATTCTACTCTAGCAATAACATCTTCTTTAGTACATAAAAAGTCAATAGCTCCCATCTTTTTCACTCTTTCAACATTAGTCTTCTATAATGTAATTAGAGGTGGATAGGTGGTACATAAGCTAGTAGAGGTGGTGGAGCAGCTATAAAAGTATGCCTCAGCAAATCTACTATCTACTGTAGAAGTGCTGGGGAAGCTTGAGTCTATGGCTATGTCTATTGCTGTGGCTAATGTGTAGCATCACTAGGCCCTAGAGTGGTTGCACTCACTTTTGGACCCTGAATAGTAGTGGGAGCATAACTACCCACCTCTTCTCCTTGCTTCTATAAGGCCCTTTAACTCATCTTATTTCACTACATAGGGAAAATAAACTATCAGCCTCATGCAGTGTAAATTTGATAGAATTATAGAATCCTAGACACTGGTAATCATGTATAATAAGCCTAGGAATGCCTAAACCCACTCTAATACCACTAAATGTAACACCTTTACTTGATTCCTGAAAGAACTTGATAAGGCGATGATACTTCCCACTGCTCACCCATCTTAATATTGCACAAATCCCTATTCACTTAACGCTTATGACTATATGTATTTAGCAGATGAATATTGATTAATTCTTTATTTTCTTATTAACTCCTTCTGATGCTAATAGTAACCTATCTTAGAATTCATCTAATAGGACATAAATTTATTTTACCAAAATTTAAGCAGTAAAATAGCTTAATGTGTAAAAAATTCAAATTTAAATTGGTAAAAAACACTTCTAATAACATATCCAATACATCCTTCAAAATTTGGACCCTTTTGGTCCCCAGAGTTCTCAACTCAATGATATCATAGTACATAAGGTCTCAGGCACATAACATTCAAAAAACATAGTCAATCACATTACATAACTAATTAATTATATAATCATGTTTTCAAGTAGCAATTATTTAATAATAACTATACACATATAATATTCACATCAGCCTAGACCAACAAATTTGTACATTTATGACACTATTATATATCACCAAAAGTTCCAAAATTGCACCAAAAAATTGATGCACTACTATACTACAATTATAAATGCTAAGTTATTACTGCTAACTATGACCTATGCATCAGAGTACTATTTAACGCCATGCATTGAGGCTCCGTGAATAGTACCTCAAGGCTCAAAAAGTGTTCTCAAAGTGTTGGGTCACCTTCACAAGGCCCGAGGTAGGTGTACTAGTCATGAAACTTTAAGGGGCTTAAAATTTATGAAAATGACATAATTTAAAAAATTTAGCAGAACCAACAAATCATTTAAGGCCATAATCTAGTGGTTCATAGGTTTAGATT
Source organism: Hura crepitans (assembly GCA_948208565.1). Classification (NCBI taxonomy): domain Eukaryota; kingdom Viridiplantae; phylum Streptophyta; class Magnoliopsida; order Malpighiales; family Euphorbiaceae; genus Hura; species Hura crepitans. The sequence goes on from CANXYI011172663.1 coordinate 14,973, forward strand.
AAGTTAGGCTAGAAATGACCTAGGATATACCTAGACAGACCTAAAAATACCATACCCTGAAGGTTAAAAATTGTAATTAGGCCAACAGAGAAGGAATTTTAATTTTTCAAGGTTGTTTGGGGATTTTTTGAAATTTTCGACAAAATCGAGATATTTTGAGAATTTTGCTAGCTTATCTCCTGAAGGAATTTGGCCATTAAATTTTGCATGCCCCTAAATAAAGGCATTTAAGGATTTTTGTTTTTAAATGCAATGATTTTTGGAGGTCCGGGTGAAATTTTAAAATTTCCCAAAATTCTATTAAAAAATCAAGACTCTCGAGAATTTAGTTCACCATCTTCCTAAAAAGAGTTTTGCAGTGAAATTTGAAGAGCCTCTAATTGGGCCTAATTAGAGATGTTAGGAATAAAAAGGATTATTTTTCAACATCTAAGTGATTTTTCAAAATTCTCTAAAGTTTCAGGTCAAATTTCTCAAAAAACCAAGGTTTAGGGCACTCAGGTTTCATGTATCGTAACTCGGGCCACCCCAGCTCTACCCCTAGCTGCTTTTGGTAAGTGGCTAGGCCCACTCAATTGCCACCCAGCTGCTACCACCCATCTCTATTTTATTTTCTTCTTTTTTCCACTTTACTACCCACGCTAGTTCCAACAACCTATTTCCATTTTTAGGACCAATTTCCTTTACTTTTCTTCACTAAATGCTTGCTAAAAATCCTACTAAATGTGTAAGGATTGAGCTAGAAAGCATTTGGAAGCCATAGCACTTCCTATGTGTTGAAGGAAAATAACTTGAAGCTAAGTTGCATTCAAGGTGGTATGAGGCAGAGTTCTTAGAGTATGTCAGTTTTTCTCCTCCTTTAATTTTATTTCCAATAATTCCTCCTCTCCTCAGGCTAATTATAATGTTAGAATTTTAATTAGGGCCATACATGACTTTTAAGGTAAACTCTAAAGAGTAGCGCGTGGGATGAAATTTTAAGGAGAAGGGGAATTTCACAAGTAAGACTAAGGGGTAGAATTGAGGTAGGGCTATTGCAATTTCAAGAAGTAAGTCAATTTATTTTATTTAAGGTGTGCCACTTAAATATTAATTATGTTTTGATAGGAATTTATGCATGAAATAAGGGGGGCAATGCTACTTAGGTGCATTGAGGGGCTGTCTTGAATTGTTTCCTTCTTTTTCCTACCCCTTTTACATGTTAGAATATGACTTAATTATGTGTAGTTATAAGGAAATGCTCATAGGTGGTAAGGCTCTAGTGTGGTTGTAAGTTATGTGTTGTGTGAGAGGAGCTGCCTTGTATATCGAATGAATTAATGCAAGTGTGCACCTTACAAAAATAAAGGAATATGCATAGATAGGGGGTCAACATGACAAAATAATGTATAGTTAGGTAGAAACATATAAGAGCCAAAACCTCAAAAGATGGTTAATGGTATGTGATGCATAATCTAAAGTATGTTCGTGCATAAAAAAAACTAGGATAATTATGTAAGGTATATATATGAGATATCTAATGAAGCAATGCATGTATAAAGTTACTAAATAGCTATGGTTGGGAGGTGCCTTGCTTTGCAAGGTATGTGCTATGGATATACACATATGTGTTTGTAATATTCTATAGTGTGTGTGAATCAATGGACATGATCAAAATCATGAATATGATCAATTTCAAGGCTTAACTATGAGGGTTATGTGAGGTAAGCTAGGCATGGTGTACTTAAAAATGGCATGACTTATGTGTAATTATAGTATGGTCTAATAGACATCTAAGGTGTAATGTAGACTTGACATTAAATATGTATAATTATGTGAGAAATATGGTAAGAAAATTTATTGATAATTGCAAGAAAATTTATGTAATATTAAGCTTAATGATGACCTAGAATTTGCTTGAACTTAAGTGGTCAAAAATGGACTAAATTAAAACTTGAAATGGCAATGAAATGGGATCCTCATTGAGCGCATTGTTTATTAATTTTGAATGGAAATTAGACTCACTTATAATATGATTTTAGAGGTGTAAAGGGACATGGCTTATGAGCCTAAAATCTTGTGAAATGATTTATGAGATTGACATGGGAAAATACACAAGGAAAAGTCTATTTTAAACCTGTAATAGTGTACAAAAATGAGGCAAACGACCTATAACTGCCCATGGAAATTAGCTTAATGACATGTGTATTAAAATTGACCTTAAACTTGAACCTAATTGGACT
>CANXYI011172712.1:0-13391 GCA_948208565.1 Hura crepitans
CTTTCATTAAGTAATTTGTTCTTGTCATGTTAGGTTCTCACTTAATCTAAGTTAAATAACTCATATTCTATAGACAAGTTTAATCATTTAAAATATCCCTTTTTAATGTTCATATTTTTATTAATTTATTAGTTTGGGTAGCCTATATTCAACAAACAGAAACTCACTAACTAGACTAAGGGGATCTTGATGTGCAATGTTCCACAATCTGGACCTAACAGCTGCTGCTTTAGCATAACAGAATATCATAATTGTGCAGTGGTCTTATTGAACCTACTGGTGGCTACACCTACATGAAATTATGTTCAATGGTTCTATTGGCCCTTTCAGCAGTTGCACCCATATAAATAATCATGATATGTCAATATACAATAGATTATAACAATATACAACATGTTTATGTACGGTGGCCCAAATGGACTTAACGGCAACTACATTCACATAAAAAATATTACCAAATGTCTAGTAGCTACTACATTCCCTAGTTAACTATCGACCTATCCAATGTACTGTTTAACTCTTATAGGCCTTGCTCACAATTTTATTATAGTTTACTTTAGTTACATAAGTCACATATATTATCTCAATTTTATAATTCCATATTGTTTTAAATTATTATTTTACCCATCCTTACTTATTATATACATTTATAAGACACTGTCATCATCTACAAGCTCTCATACAGTGTTGTCATTTCCATAACATTTGTATGATCTCTTAGAATCATGCATCATATAATTCATATAAGAACATCATATTACCTTGAATGTAACATAATGAGTAACTTATCTCATAACATGTTTTCTTGCACCATACATTGTATGATATCATTTTATAATCATAATCATAATTCATTTTTTCTTTCAATGTCATCGTACTATATTATTCTCCATGCTTATTACATTAATAGATCTTTAAATATACTATTCAGATAATTGAATTCAAACTCAAGCTTCCTCATAATATTTTTCATTTGCCATCTTTCTTTAAAAATTTTCTAACATTGTTCCATTAACTTTATTAATCATTGTCATTAAGTTCTCTAACATAATTCTCAAACATTATTATAATTGATAATTATAAATGTCCATTATTATCATATTCCTTTTATTTAATTTACATACATCATTTCACTTACATTTATACTCATTAAGCAAATTCACATTTATTTAAACACGTAGGTTTTATTTCATATAAAAACCATTCTTACCAGTTAATAAATATGATATTATATTCATCAAATAGTTTACTTAAATTATATATATGCAAGTATAGTTTTAGCTATTTATTTATTTAATTCACTACCACAATCATAAATTCATTCACTTAACTTTGATTCCATATCATAAGTTAACTTAATTACTTATTTTACCTTTTCTTAAATATCATACCAATTATCCTTCTTAATCCATTTAAAATGGTAACATCACATGTCTGTACATGATATATACTTATACATACTTAATATGAATACTTAAATACAACTCAATATATATGCCAGTAAATTCATTTATATACACACAACATTCAATCTTTTACTTTTTCACTTATTTAACAATACTATACCAATCCACTTGGCTACATACATACAAACACTAATCCCACATGTATGAACATTACATACAATCACACACTGAAACATAGGTTTAGCACTAACATAATGTACATATTAAATCCATTCATGTTCATTCATTACTCATCAAACTTGATCTTTTATTAATTTATTAGTACGGATATATCAATACCTAAATTATACACACCACCTACATCAATTTAGGCACTTAACCAACTTGTCCATATTATGTTCATTACCTTTTTAACCATTAATTTAATGCATCATCAACACTTTATTAATTTATTAATTTAAACATACCTTACTTCATGAGATCTAACAACCAAAACACACATATACACACTTGTACATCTATTAGGCCAAACATAACATACGCACACTTAATTCATTTTTGACACTATATTCATTCAAACCTTTTTTTTAACCATTCAATTGCTCATTTTGTACCACTAGTTCCAATAATTACATGCCTACATACATAATTCCAACTAATTAAACACAAACATACACAAAATACCATTCAACCATTTATGCTTGACTCACTCCACTCATTCATTTTAACAATTTACTTATATAAATCATGTTACACACATTTAATTAACTTAATTATATCATAAAACATAACTTAAACATAACCTAAACCATAAATCAAATAATTCCATACAACATAAATATGAAGACATGCATATATTTCATTCAATACACTTACAAATGGTCTCTTTGGCCTCTAAATAAGCCTTCTACACCATGTCTTTAACCATCCCATGCCCACCTTTAAAATTCACTAGATACATAATACGTTTTTCCATTAGAAAAATGCATAGAAAATTCCTACTAATTTCAAATTCCAAATTAAAGCTAGAATAACTTAATTAAGCACCCCGAATAACCTAGAAAATTAATAAACCTTTAAAATACCCAATTTACCAATTTAAGGGTTCAAAACCCTAAACTTCTCCATTCAATAAATCTCTCAAATTCCTCCTTCTTTTGCTTATTTATCACTATAATTAGGCTCTATGAGTGTGATAGATGAATTTTACACCTTCAATTTGGGGGTTACATGTGCATTTTAAGGGATAAAGGAAAGAGAAAATCAAAGGGAGGGGGAGAGAGTGTAGTTTTGCCCAACCATGGAGGAGGATGAAGATGATTCCTTTTATCCTCTACAATCATTCTAAATGTTTCCACTCTTTTATACCCCCCCCCCCCCTCCCATCAATGGCCATGACCTTGCCACTTGAGAATCCAATGGTTGAGATTAATTCTAGGTTATATTAGTCCTTAAAAATTCAATTCTAATCCTAAAGGCTTCAATAAATTCCTTTTTTGCTACCAAAATTTTAGAAATGATTTAATTAGCACTTCCTTTGAATTTCATAATTTTTTATTGAGAGGAACCCATTGAACTAAATAATCACAATTTTAATTAACTTAAATAAATTACTTCTGATTGTCAAAAAAAATCCAATCTCAAACCATTGGCTTAGTTAGAATTTTTGACCATTAGGTCATGCTATTTTCATATTTTTCTAAGCTCAAATAAGATATTCCATCGTTCAACTAAAACTAGGTTACTATTCATAAGGACACTGCCATTAAAATTTCTTTTACTTAATTAACCTCCTATATGACCTCAAATGATTCCCAAATTTCATCATAAAGCATCTTTTAATTAATACTTATTTTTAGTACAATAATCCACGATTGAGCCTGGATTGCACTAGTCACGACTCGGTGTCGCTATTCATCAAGATCAACTCTTAAACCTCATTCTTTTTCACACTTTTGCATTTCTCTCATGTTATTTTCATGTTTCTCTCTCTTCCATATATGTTCCATTTATTAATAGCCTTAAACCACCCTTTTCTAACATTTCCCTTGATAACTTGGAAAATGACCGTTACATCCCTCAATAAATTTTCACACTATTATTCATACCAACCGACTCTACCCAATTCATACATCCATTTTATTCCCTACAGTTTCCTCAAATTCTCATTCTATGCTTTTAAAAAATAAGATCGAAAGTTGAGGCATGACATGGACGAGGCATTCGCTATTCAAATCTTGTCTAGCCTACCCAAGTTATTATTTATATTTATTTTACTTTATTTTTTAATTATCAAATTTATATTTTTTATGCTATGTTATATTTGCTTTTATCTTAAATTATTTTTTATATAACATATTAGATAATCATAAATTTTAGTGACCTATTTTTCTAATTTCTATTTAATATAATATTATTTTTATTTTTTTATTACTTTTTCGGTACTAGGTGGGCTGGCCTAATTTGGTTAATGGGCTAATTTTTTTTTATCTTGTCCATCTGAACCCTCTAACTATCTAAGTTTACTTTATATATAGAGAGAATAATATTGATACATCTACTTTTTCATTTTCAAAAAATTGATTTGATCCTAATAATCAAAATAATTAAAAATAATTTTTAGAAAATTTTGGGTCAATTTAAATTGTCATATGACTTGTCCCATTTGAGTTAGTTTTGAGGCGACCCATTCAAATTTTGGGTCAGGTCAGGTCTAACACTAGGTTTTTTGAGTCAAGTCTAGGTAGAGTTATGCACTTTTTTTCAAGTTGAGTTTGGGTTCAAGTCAATTTTTTTGGGTTAGGGTCAAAAATTAATAAGTCTAGTGAAAAGTTATATAGCATTCTATACTTAGATTTGTATATGGGTCAAATATAGGGTGTTATAGAATTAAATGGAGATTATGAAATGCTATTGTATTTGGTTTTGTAATGAGGTTTTAAAAGTGTTATTCTTAAGCAAGTGAAATTTAGATAGTGTTTTCGGACAATCATTATACTATTGGATTTTCAAGTGCAATGATTCTAAATGTATATTAAATGAATAAGTAAGAATAAATTCTCTAAGACATATTTAGTTGCCTTGTGCACAATATATACCACTCTTAGTTCAAATCTAATGAAGGTTTAAGACAATGGTGACACAAATGAATGTTTTCTGAAAAAAAAAATTTTGTGTGAAAAATGAAAAATATATATTGTATTCATTTTGATAATTTTCTTGAAATAGAAAATAAAAAATAATTTTAATTTTCTAAATTTTAGTATGAGATTAGAAGCAAATTTAGGATACTTTCTACATTTCCCTTTATAAATAAATAACACTTTTTTAAAAAAACTTTTCCATGAAAAACTCCAAATTCGTCATGTATTATTTTAATTTAATATATATACATAAGCATAATGTGTAATGAACCTTTTTGAATCAAAATATCCCTATCATTTATATTAAATTTTCATTAAATATTTTATTTGAAATAAAAATTTTACTAAATTGAAATATATATAATAGTTAAAAAATTAGGATACTAAATGGAAAATAAATTATTAAATCAGATGTATTTTTAAATATTATATTTTGTAAGATATTTTACTAAATAAAATATTTGTCCATTTAAATTATTAAATTTATTAAATATAATATTTAAATTGTTATATATTTGACTATTCAAATTATTAAATCTATTGAATAACTTATTTGAATTCCTAAATTGACAATACTATATATAAGATCAAATAGGCATGAAGCAAACAATATAGAATGTTAGAGTTTATTTGCAGAGAACTTTTTTGTATGAGCGAGCAATTATGCTGCATTATTAAAAAGTAAGTTGTTGGAAGCAATAAAAGTATTTATGAAGAATAAAGAATTATACAAAATATATGCTAAATTAAATTTAAAAAATATTAGGCATGTGTAAAATACATGCACTTTACTAGAATGTGTGTGTGTGTGTATGAAGACAAGGTACTAAAACACCCTTATTGTTTGTTACAAAAAGCTATTTTGTCTTTCAAGTTTTTTAGTCTAAAATTATGCTACTTTTGTAACTCCGTCATATGAGACTTCAGTATTAACATGGATATTAAGGTTGATGTCATAATAGACATGTGAAGCACATGTATGAATCCATATCAAGTCATGATACTAAAGTTTTATTTCACTCTTAACATTTTTGAAAAAGAGATATTTTGCCTCTTAATCTTTTTTTCATATTTTAAAAAAATAAAAAATTTTCAATTTTTTAAATTTTATTTTACAAAATAAATATAAATATTTAAATAGCATTTTAATAATTTATTTTTTAATACATATTCTTAATATTTTAAAACATTTGGTTATTATAAATAATAATTATTTCACTAAAAATTAATATAATTTATAAAAGTTATATTATGCGATTATTTTAAAGAAAATTAAATAAAAAAATTAAAATATAATTTCAAAAATTATATACTTTAAAAGAAATTTATTTTAAAAAATTATAATTTAATGTTTATATTTACTTAAAATTTAAATTGAGTTTTTATAAAAGATATTCTAAATTGTTTATTCAATTTATTCCTTAAAATGTCCACATAGCATAATTTTTATATAAACTATTTAAATTTTAGGGAAATAAATGTTATATATAATAATGAAATATTTTAAATTTTGAAAATATATTTAAAAAATTTTAAGGACAAAATAACCCTTTTTACAAAATATTAAAGGTAAGATAGAACTTTAGAACTATATGTAGATGTAGATTAACATAAATGCACCACATGCCTATTATGTTGCTAACACATTGTCCACAGCAGAACTATTAAGTCTCCTTTAATGGTATTACATAAAAGGAGCATAATAACACCATTTTTAAACTTTAAAGGCAATATAAAAAAATAAAAGGCAAAATAACTCTTTTTGACAAATTATAAAGTAATTTAATTCATTTTCCATATATATGTGTGTGTGTGTATGTGAATTAAAAAAGTAATTTCTCTTTCCTATATATAACATATTTTCATTTTTTCAAAATAAATAAATCATTTCAAATGAATACATTTTTCTAGTAGTGTATATTCGATCAACTTGAAAATCAAACAAAACTAAATTTTTTAAAAAATAAATTTACTAAACAGCTTGAATTTGATGGGAATAACTAAATTAAAATGATTAAGCTTCTAAAAAAGTCAACTAAACAAATTGAATAAATTAAACTTTTTATTTAAATATTAGACACCGCTTTATACCAAAATATTTTTTTAAACACCCAAAACAATGTTATTTTAAAAGTTAATAGGTTTAATTGCATCAATTTTTGCCCTCTAAAAATCAACCAAATTGAATAACTCAATTTTTTAAGAAAAATATTGAATCTAACAAATAAAAAAAGCTAAATTGAAGTACCTCAAGGTTCATTTAGAATTTTTATTTTGACTCATTTTTTCTCATGTTTACATTTTTTTTTACCATTTTCGAGACATATTCACTTTTGATAAATAAATACATCATGTAATTTTTTAGAACAAAAAACTATTTTCCATCATCGTATTTTCTTCAAAACTCTAATTAATTTGTAATAGAAGTTTTATTGAGTCTATCCTTCATTGCAAGTTCATTCAACCCATACTATGTAACCTTATAAAAGAGACTTCACAATTTCATAAAGTACAATTGAAAGGAATAAGAAATATTTCTATCTCTCCTCCATAAATTCTCTCCATCATCACTTTCTTATTTTATAACATTTCTTTTTATTTCATAACATGTTATCAACATAACTTTGCTTTACAAAATTGATGTTTCTTTGATTGGTTCATGCTTAATAATGAAGAGATATGCCTTGTTCATGGTGCTACAACACATACAATACTTAAAGATAAAAAAAATATTTTTATCATTTGATAATGAAAGATGATAATCTAAGTACTATATCAGGTAATACAAAGTTAATAAAGGCTTTGAAAAAGCTACTATATTGTTACCTAAAGGAATAAAACTTACAATAAATGATGCATCATTTTCTTCCAAGTGTCAAAGAAATCTATTAAGTTTCAAAGATATCCATTCTAATGGATACCATTTTGAGACTAAAAATGAGAATAATATTAAATATTTATGTATTACAAATAATGCATCAAGTAAGAAATATGTGATAGAAAATTACCAACATTTTCCTATGCTTCTTACTATACAAAAATTAGTACAATCAAAACCAATGCTATAGAAAATTAAAAGTTCGTTGATCTAAAAAAATTTGTAGTTTAACATAACTAGTTAAGCTAGCCTAGTTCAATTATAATGCATATGATTATTAAGAATTCACATGAACATCCATTAAAAAATTAAAAGATTCTTCAATTCATGGAATTTTCATGTGTTGCTTGTTCTCAAGGAAAATTAATTATTAAACTATCAATAGCTAAAATTAGAACTAAATCCCTTGCATTCTTAGAACATATTCAGGGTGATATTTTTGGGCTTATTTATCCACCATGTGAACCAATTAAATATTTTATGGTATTGATTGATGCATCTATGAGATAGTCACATGTGTATTTATTATCAACTAGCAACCAAGCATTTTGTGAGATTACTTGCTCAAATAATTTGATTAAGAGCACCGTTTTTAGATTATATAATTAAGACAATTTATCTTGGTGATGCTAGCAAATTTATGTTTGAGGCTTTTAATGATTATTGTATGTCAATTAGAATAACAGTTGAAAGGCATGTTGCACATATTCATACACAAAATTGTTTAGTAGATTCATTTATTAAACCCTTCCAATTAATAGCTAAACTATTACTTATGAGAGAAAAAAAAACTCCCTATTTCTACATGAGGTATGCTATTTTACATGCAATAGCACTTGTATGCATTAGACCAATAAGTTATTATATGTTCTCCTTAGTACAATTAGCTTTTAATCAAAAACCAAATATATCCCATCTTACAATTTTTAACTATGTGGTATATATACTAACTTCTCCACCATAATGAAGATAGGACCTTAAAGGTGGTTAGAAACATATGTTGGGTATGAATCTCTTTCTATAATTAAATATCCTGAACCACTAACTAGAGATTTATTTATAGCAAATTTGTTGATTGCCATTTTGATGAAACAATTTCCCAACATTAGACATAAAGAACAAGCAGGTAGAAAAAGAAGTGAAATTGAATGCATTATCATTATATCATTTAGATCTTTAAATAAAGTTCAAAAGATAATAAATTTGCAAAATATTGCAACAACTGCTAGATGTATTCACTAATTCAAAAAGAGTTAGTAAATCTCATATAGCAACTAAAAATGCTCCTATTAGATTGATGTCCTTAAAGGACAAGCTGACAATGCAAATAATAGTAACCCACACTTGAAGTGTGAAAGATCGGTCAATTCGAAAGATAATAATCCACAAAAAAGTGAGGAAATAAGCAAGATAATCATAGTTTGGAGGTGAATATTCTTGAAGAGACCTAAGGCATAACTAATCATAAAACTCTAGAAGAGGTTCAAGTACTTGGAAGTAATGATAAAAAAGAGACCTTAATAAATTATTTCAGTATAGGAAAAAGATAAAACTAAAATGATATAGTTGTCGACAACATTTTTATATAATGCTGGTATGATATTTTTAAACAAAGTAAGGAAATGAGGACTTTGAACCTTTATCAGTTGAAGAATATAGAAATAGAGAAAATTGGCCAAAATGGAAAGATGTAATTCAAGTAGAATTAAATTAACTCTTAAAACGTAAGGTTTTTAAACCTATTATCCAAACACTTAAATGTCTAATACTAATGAGGTATAAATAGGTATTTTTGAAAAAATGAAATTTCAAGATATAAAGCATGATTATTAGCACAAGGATTTTTGCAAAGGCTTGTCATTTATTATAAAGAGATATATTTTTTAATGGTGTATGCAATTACATTTAGATATTTGATTAATCTAGTAGTATGAGACAAGCTTGATATATGTGTAATAGATGTCATTAAAACCTATTTATATGGCTCACTTGATTGTGAAACTCATATGAAAGAAGGATTTAGAATGCCGAAAGCATGCAAACATTCCTAAGATGTTTGTTTAATAGAATTACAAAAGTCACTGTATGGATTAAAAGTAATTCGGAAGAATGTGGTGTAATAGTCTTAGTGAGTATTCACTAAAGGAATGATATAAGAATGATTTTATTTACCCATATGTTTTTATAAAAAAATTAGGATTAGAATTTGTCATTAATGATGTATATGTTGATGATTTAAATATCATTGGAACTCTTGAAGAGCTTCAAAAAGCATTATATTATTTAAAGAAAGAATTTGATATAAAAGATCTTCGAAAGACAAAGTTTTATCTTAGCTTACACATCTAGCATTTAAAAGATGGAATTTTTATTCATCAATCAATTTATACAAATGAGATCTTGAAGTGTTTTTATATGAATAAAGCACACCCATTGAGTACGCCAATTACTATGAGATCACTAGAATTGAACAAAAATGTGATACCCCTTTTCTCGATGACCGAAGCCACTATATGTTAGAGTGCCACATTATGTGCCATAGGCATCGGATACACTATATGTCTATATTTCATGTCCATATTAACCTGGACATCTCATTCTCATAATTCATTCTAATTACATGCTCATCAACAATCCACATTACTCATCATAATATTAATGTATACGAAAAAATGAAGAAAACTCATCAAAAGTTTAACATTAAAACTAAACCATAAAACAAGTAGTCTTTACAGACTGAAATTTTAAAACATTAATCAAACAAAGTTCATAAAGGAAACTAAATTGAAAACTAAATACAAAAGTCTTTGTAACAACAAAATAGGATAAAATAAGCATATGTATGGATGCTCCTAAAATAGCTATAAGAATCCCTCATGTAACACCTCTTTTATCGATGCTCACCTATAACCTACAAGTGGAAAACTAATAGGCTAAGCAAAATGCTTAATGGTGTATAAACAACTTTGGTTTGCCTTATCACCAACAAATTATTATGTACTTATAATATAATATTGCAAGATCTTATTTGAACTTACCTATAAAATTGGTCACGTATGAATATCATGCATGCACATGCTCAAAATATAACAAAATCATCTTATAGTATACATCATGACTTTTACACATTTAGGTTAATCCATTTTTTATTTTAAATCTCACAAACATGCTCATCTTAATCACTTTTTTTAATAGTGCATGATATCTCATTTATGTTTGGTTAAATTGGCCTAATGTACACCTCGAGTAGAGTAGAATAGATAATGGGTATCACATATATGTATAGCACTCAAGCTGAGGTTACGCAACCGTACCCACCACATCACATATGATATGAGCTCATAATATTTCCATGATGCCTAAGCAGGGTTTACATAGTCATTACCACAAAATCACAATTGCTCTAGAGAGCCACACAAAATGTAAAGTAGTTAAGCTAACTTTATACGTTTGTACCTATAAAATCACATAAGATGCAATATTGCTACACAAAACCCTATCAACATGCCAATCTATCCTAATGCTATCAATAGCCTAGCCATACATAGGCATAGTTCATTTATTACTTATTCATCATGCAATTTACCTTATCCTCTATTACAAATTTAGTATCACATAATTACATATTTTACTCATAGTGTTTCCTCAAGTCACACTGTTCTCAAATTCATCATTGTATCTCATATTACACAATTAGACATAATTTCATCATATGTTATGCCTTCATATGTCTCATATCATATAGCTAACACAATCTTATAATTTGTTCACAAAAAACATGTGTCATATAACATATTACATAATATCATGCTATTTTCATTTACCTTATTAGAATGTTCATAGTTCACTTCAAGCATTAATTCCACATAGGGTCACTTTTTCTATAACACATAAGCTATAAACTCTCATTTAAGATCATTATTATGTGCACATATATAACCTTATTACAATCTAATTTTCATGTCTTACAAATCTTAAAATCCATGTAAATATTGTTAGAATAAAAGAACTTAACAATGTATTCAACTTAAAAGAGCTTAAAAAAGAAAACACAATAAAAGGGGCTACCTGAAAAGGGCCACAACCATCAGGTCCCTCAACAGGACCTCACACATTCTAGAAACCCAATAGGCTTATGACCATGAGGCCTGACTTACAACAAATGTTCATAAGAAAAACTAATGAATTCTAACCACGAACTTACACAAATTCACTATAATTCTCTTCCTAACCAATTCTAACTCATAATAAATGAATTCCAACACATTTGCACAAAAAATTACATAAATAATTATGCACCAATTTCACTTAATTTCATCAATTATGGCAAAATTTTAGTAAAAAACCTAACATCAAAATTATGTAAAAATTTCTAGGGAAAACACAAATTTATCTATACACATATTGTTTTACAAAGCAAGAAATGTTTTGAATCTGTTAATCTTTAACCACTGCTTTTCCTTTAGCTTTACACTTCCTTGCCTCTACTTCTCCTTCTTCTTCTTTACAATAACACAAGCAAAAAAACACCACAAATACACATAAAAACACACTTAGAAGTAATAATTAAACCAATGCATAATGAATTATCATGGTTTGATGGATTACCTTGTAAGATGTTCACAAAAAGCTTCTGTAACTTAGGAAGAATAATGGCAGATGGAAATACGTATTACACCAATGGCTAGGATTAATCTCTTAAATCTAATCCAATGGTCCACATAGGCTCAACCAAATTTCACTTATAATCCTCATAAAAATAATTCTTATGTAATTAAATCCTTAAAAGCTAAAAAATTCAAACTTTTTATTTTTTTAATGAAAACATTATTTACTTTAAAAAATTCAAAATATTTTTATTATTTCTCATGCATGCATATGCATAAATTATTTTATTTTTTTAAGCCATATGTGTGAGGCATTACAACCTTCCCCTCTTATGTAATTTTGTCCTTGAAATTACTTATGTAACACTCAAAATATAATCATTTTATGAATAGTACTCCTGAGCTCTATATGGTGTCATCTAGGACATTGAAAGACCATATAGTAGCCAAATAGGGGTATTGGTTAAACAACTTTGACTGACTATAAAATGATGAAAATAAGTGAATTAAAAATTTTAGCAGAACTAATAAATCATTTTGGGCTAAGAACTAGTGAATAATGACTTTAGTTGAGGTTATGCTAGGATAACTTCGGGAAATGCCCAGATGGACCTAAAAGTAACACACCCTGAAGCTCAAAAATTCCAATGAGTTCATAGGTGAAGGAATTTTAATATTTTGAGGTCATTTGATAAATATTAAAAAAAAATTATTTACGTAAGTGAATAGTAGCCCTAGTTCTTTAAGGAATTTTGACTTGAAATTTTATGAGGCCTTTAGTGGACATTATCGAGAATTTTTAGCACTAGAATCATGAATTTTAGAGGTTTAAAGAAATTATTTTGAATTTCTAAAGTTTAAGAGAAAATCAGGTTAAAATGGACCATTGGATCAACATGTGGCATGATTCGAGCCATCCACCTATCAAATATAAATGGCTTTGCACATGTGGGGGTGGCACATGTGCCAAACCAAGTCATCTTTTCCCTTTTCCCTTCCATGGCCAATGCCACTTTCTCTCTCCTCTCCCTCCCATTTTTCTTCATTTCTCTCTCCTCCCACCATCAAACCCCACAAATCCATATATGGTTCTTGACCTCCATAACTCTTGAAATCTAATCCAAGTGACAAAATTGAGAAAGGAAGATTAGAAAGTGAGATATGAGCACTAGGTGAACAGTGCCACTTTGGTGAGTAAGTAGATTTTCTTAGATTTCATATTTTTAAACTATGGCATTTGATACGAGGATGTTATGTGTGAAGATAAATCTCAGTTTGGAGTTATATTGATTTTTGTAGAAATTTTCTAAGTGTGAAACCATTATGTTTATATTGATTTGGAGCAATAGAGGAAATT
>CANXYI011172770.1:0-10237 GCA_948208565.1 Hura crepitans
AATGTAAGTGTGTGTATGTAAAATGGTCAAGAATGTACTTAAATGAAACTATATGACATGAAAAAGGGTATAATGAAAATGAGCTGAAAAAAAATGAAATATGGATGTTAAACACAAAAGAGTTTTGTGAAATTATAGGCACCTAAAAAGTGCAATAATAATCAATGATAATGAATTGTATGAAAAAAAATAAAGACAATTGATCAAAAACTTGGTGGAAAGCTAAGGGGATGATTAATAACAGTGGTTATGTAAATCTCTGGGAAGGTGAAATGAAGAAAAGACTAAAGAAAAATGAATGCAAGCAATCTAAAATGGTCTATACCAAAATGAAAAATAAAAATGAACTGATAGCCTGTATAGTTAGAGACCCACTAGATGGGTTGACTAGTTAACTAGGAATAAAGCAGCTGCTAGGTATGATCAGTTAGATCAATGCCCTTGTTATCATAAGTATAAAGGTGCAGCTATAGGATAAGGTTCATAGAACCACTACACATCATTGTACATAAGTATGTAGGTGCAGATATAAGATAAGGTTCATAAAACCACTGCACAACATAACATAAGTATATAGGTGCAACTAAAAGATAAGGTCTAAAATGTAGACCACTGCACAACCAGGATTCCATTATCCAGTGTACTTTAGTGTAGTCTATTGGTACGAGCCTAATAAGGAAAATAATGGACTATGAAAAAAATAATAATAATACTTCGACAAATAATAAATTAATATAAAATGATCATAAAAAGTATAAATAAGTGGAAAAATGCAATGCATGATGTAATATTGCAGTATATAAATGTATATGATAATTTCATTGTTGTGATTAATTAAATGATAAAATAAACCAATGTCTTTAGGTAAAATGGCATGATTGCATGAAAGAATATGTAATGCATGCATATCTTTATTTCATATTCACCACTGAGTTTTACTCAGCATATTGACATTTTGATATGCAAGTTAAAGTTAAGATTACAAGAAGTGTCTGAGCCTCGATAGTTGAATAAGAGTCTTTAGGGCATTTTCATTTATCTTTTAACTGTAATTATAGGGAGTGTACTCATGTATATAAAAAGTAAAGTTATGGGATGTATATAGATTTTTATTGTACTTAGAAAAATGAATAACAGTAATTGATAATCATATAATGAGGTAATGGAAATTCAAGTTTGAAAATGCATGCAAATGTTGTGTATCTTTGTAATTATTGATGAGAATGGGTCTGAGACCTTGTGAATTTGAGTGTTGCTATTGATATTATGATTTTGCATGTGAAATTGTGATTCATGATGATGCTAAAGGACCAGAGAGTCTAAAAGTTATGGAATGAATGTATGACTTGTATAGAAGTGTATTTCTTTGCAAGAAAAGTTTTGGTTTTTAACCTGAACAAACATAACATAGTTTAATTTTTTGGAAAAAAATTATTTTCTATCAAACCAAATGATTTTTTAATGCTTCATAACTATTATGAATTAAAAATAAAGAAATGATGAAAATATTTTAGACATAAATATGAAAACAGAAGAAAGCATTAAGTGTTAAATGACTGAACCTTAAGGAAAATCCTAGGATGGGTGACTTTAAGGGGGTCTTTATACCTTATCAGGTTTCCATGGAAATCGGGTACCGGTGTGATAGCTTTTGCTATTAGAGCCTTAGTTTAGGCACTTCTAGGTAGGGTATGCATGAGTACACATGTCTAGAGAGTTAGTGCTCCATGTCAGCTACTGTTTATGAGGCTTATAGTGTTTTCTCTTATAGATATGCGATGAGTGAACTAACTCTATCGAAATAGGGGGAGGAGACAGCGAGCTTTACTCATACTATAGCTCAAGGGGCAAAAGCAAGTGTTGGTACATATACATTGAGTGATGCTGCTTAGTCAGTATAGGGATAAGGATAAGTTCCACCCATACAGGTTTAGTAGATAGCTAATATATTGAGACAGATAATAGTAGCAATTGCTTAGCTACCTTTACCACCTCCTACTCTCATACCACCACCTGTGGCTCTCTAAAAGGCATATTTAGAGAGATTAAATAACATGGTGGCCATAGACTTTGAGGGCACTATAGAGGATAATGCTGTGATGGCAAAGTTGTGGTTAAAGAAAATAGTATATTAGAACAACTAGAGTGTATGCCAATAGAGAATCTGAAGTGTGCTACTTACTTATTAGAGGCTGATGCACATTATTGGTGGGAGAATGTAAGGAAAAGAAAAGCAGCTGAAGACATGACATGGGACATCTTTCTTTAAGAGCTCTATAAGAGGTATATCATAGAGTCATACTTAGATAAGAAGAAATAGGAGTTCATAGATCTCAAGTAGAATAGAATAACTATTTTTGAGTATCAGAAAGACTTCTCAAGACTGAGTAGATATATAGAAGAATATCTACTGATAGAAGATGCCAGGTGTAAAAAGTTCAAGAAGGGCTTGGATGTGGACTTAAGAATGCAAATTTCCAACTCAAAAATCAGAGATTTCTTTATATTAGTATCTACAACAAATGCTATAGAGGAAAAGATGAATTAAAAAAGAGAGTTTTATCAGAAAAAGAGATCTTTTACCACTGGATAGGGTAGTTTTGCACCTGAGGGAAAGAAACAAAAGGACAATCATGGTAACCAATAGACATAGAAGGTAGGGTATCTATAGAAATAGGGCCAGTGTCAAAGGAAAGCTCATGGTTAACACAATAGATCATGACCTTCTGAGCAAGCCTTTAATGTATCAAGATCTACACGCAAAAATGCACCTCTAGAGTGTAGGATTTGCTAGAAAAGACATAAGGGAGAGTGCTAGGATAAAAGGAAGAGTAAGAGGTGCTTTGTATGTGGATGAAAGGATCATTATAAGAGGGATTGTCTAGAGAGACAACTTGAGCCACAAGCTACAGCACAAGCTACTAACAAAAGTAAGCGGGATCAAGCAGACAAGGTTGCTTCGAGCTAGAGGACTAGGACTAAGACATTAGTGCCAGCTCGTCAGTATGACATAATAGCTCAAAAAGAGGCTAAGGCATCGGACGTCATTACCAGTACATTCTCTCTATTTGATTCTCATGTATTTGTATTGATAGATCATAGTTCTGAACATTTGTATATATGCATAGCACAAGCACTTGGTAAAGGTCGAGGGCTTAAACGTATAGAGATAGACATTCTTGTCAGTAATATGATTTGATAGAGTATGATATGGAACTGAGTTTATAGGTACTATCTTTTGATGATCCAAGATAGGGTATTCTTAGCTGATCTTATAAAACTTCCAATCCATGAGTTTGATGCGATTTTAGGAATGGATTGGTTGTTTGAGCATCAATGTAATGCTCGTGCGTCGAGGCTTTATGAATAGTGCCATTAGGTTCAAAAAGTGTGCCCGAGGTGTCGGGTCACTTACATGAGAATCAAGGTAGTAGCACTGCTCATGAAACTTTGAGGGGCTTTAAATTAATGAAAAAGGCAAAATTTAAAAATTTAATAAAACAAATAATTCCTTTCGAGCTATAAGCTATTGATTTATAGGGTTAAACTGAGTCGGGCTGAAATAATGCGGGATATGCCTAAACAGACCTAAAAATATCATACCCTAAAGCTCAAAAATTCCACTGAGTCCATTGGTGAAAGAATTTTTGAATTCTGAGGTCATTTGTGAATTCTCATAATTTTTAAGGTTGGCATGTAAATCGAGGCAGTCTGTAAATTATTCTATCAATGGAATTTTGCTGTGAAAATTTATGGGTAAGTAGAGGGGATGAAATGAGAAATTTTAAAACAAATTATGTAATTTTTTAAGGTCCTTATAATTTTTAAAAATTTCCCAAAGTTTCTATCGAAATTGAGCCATTTTAGGAGGTTATGGGACCCACCCGTACCATGTCAGCTAGCCTAAGGGCCATGACACATGTCAATGCATGATGCCAAGTGTTAAAACCCACTAAGTAGCATAAGATTTTTTTCTTTCTCCTTGTAGCTAGAACTAATGCTAGCTTTGGAAAAATTCCCATTTTCATCACTTTTTTAACCTATTATAGAAAACTCATTTCACCAAAAATCATTCTTATGT
Organism: Hura crepitans; assembly: GCA_948208565.1. NCBI lineage: Eukaryota > Viridiplantae > Streptophyta > Magnoliopsida > Malpighiales > Euphorbiaceae > Hura > Hura crepitans. The sequence goes on from CANXYI011172770.1 coordinate 4,082, forward strand.
GTTTGGGTAATTCCAGAAAAAGAATTACTAGAAAAGGAGCTCTCATGTTTTAATTAAAAATCATTAAAGGTCCAAAGGTTAGCAAGTATTCCAATAGGGGTGTAAGGTGAGTTTTCATGGGTTTTCCTTGATTTTCTTTAGAAATTTATAGGTATACTTGAATGTTTATGAAGCTTAAAATGTAAGGGAATATGTTTGAATGGCTTTTGATGTGATTCAAGAGAAGAAATGGCTTCAAGAGAAGGGGGAAAGCTTTCGTGAAAAGGCTAAAATACATAGTTTGAGGGTTCTTTAAGTTTAAGGAGTGCAATTTGACTCTTCTCCTTAAGAGGTAAGTGAATTCCAACATTTACCTTATGTCTCCAAAGTTTCATGGTTGAATTTTAGCTTCAACCATGCCATAATGTTTTAGACTTGGATAAGATGTAGTTAGACTAGTGTGTTAGCTTAATTAAATGTTGATTAGGTGGTGTAGATGGTTGGTCGATGAAAGGAATGGTGTTAGTAGTAAATTCTTAGTTGGTCAAGAGGATGAGGGGACATAAATTTGTGTGTAAGGCTTAATTGAGATGTTTTAAATGTTAAGGGATTGTTAAGGCATGACATTGGAATGAATGACATGCTAATTGGGTTGTTAGAATAATGTTTAGTGTGTTTTCCATTATTGGTTGAGAGACTTGAGGTGTATATACAACCTTAGGAGACATGATAATGTGATTATGTGTATGCAAGAGTGCTTATACTATGTATGAAATTGTGAATGTATGAAGTGACAATGTGGTGTGTAGTTTAGTATTATTGGATTGATACATATATGTGTATGTTCTTATTATGGCTGAGACCTATACCAAGTGTGTGATAGTTTAATTAGCATAGGTATGGAAATATATATGTGTAAGTATGCTTATATCACATTAGGAAACATGCATAAAGGAAGAAAAGTAAAGAAGTGTATACTTAAGGATATTAACAAGCTATGGCCGAGAGCTAAACTAATGAGAATGGCATGAAAATGTTGATAAAATGTGTGTAATGTATATGTATGATAAGGCATAATAGTATAAGCATGTTTTGGCCTAAATTGTTTGGCATGAAATTTATCTAATGTATATGATTAAAATGGTATGAAATGAAAATAAGAGATATGCTTTTAAAGATTTAATAATAATTGATGAAATAGGCTAAATTTCCCTAAAATGGAATGAAAGGTGACCTAAAACTTGTGCCTAAAGTGGCTTGTGTGAGATAATGATATGGAATGGCATATATGCTTATGGTTTTGCCTTTTAAGTGGTATAATTTGTGTTGGCTTAAGGCTTATGGAATGTATGAATTTATTGGTGAAAACTATATTGAAAAAGGCTAAGAAATGAACTTAAAAAAGGTTATCGCAAAATAATGAAATAACCTATAACTGTCCATAATTGACCATTTCCTAAATAAAAAATGTACTTGGATAGTAAAAGTTATTTTAATGAAAATTTAATATGCAATAATACTAGGAATATTATGCTTTGAATACTAGTAACTATATGAATTAAAAGTATTATTGAAAATTTACCCGATACTATCTAATTATGGCTATACCAGACCAGGCTAAAATTTGACTTTGAGATAAAATTTATATCTATTTATTTCTCATTTAAGAATATTAAAAGAGGTTAATCAGCAAAGAAATAAACATAAATTGAGGTTATGGCCAATTAGTTAGACACCTACTGGATCGGTTTGCCGATCAACTTAGGGATTTAGCAGCTACTTCACTATTGTAGTCTAGGTCCATTTTAGGGCCACTGTACTAGTCTGTTGGATGGACAATCATATGCTTCTACACACTTGATGCCTTTTGCTTGATTATGCTAATGCAGTAGTGTAGGTCTCGGAGGGCCACTTCACTAGTTTGTTGGATAGATCAGTATGATAAGCAGACTACATGGTGACATCACTGATCTTCAAATAGGGGTGGTACATCGGCCAAGGTCCTAAAAGGCCATTATACTAGTCTATTAGGTAGACCATATCATGTTATCTGCACCTTCAATGCTATCACTTGATCAAGCCAGTGTAGCAATTAGGGTCCAAAATATGGATCACTGCGCTATTTTAGTTCCATTAAGGTCCAGTGTATTGAAGTGTCATCTATCTAGTTGACCCTATTAATTTAAGAAAATAAATAACATGCAACACGGATAATGGTAGATATTATGGAATTTCTTAGATTTTATCATAATTAACTGAATAACTAACTAGTGCACTTGACTATTTTTGTAATTTTACATGTATAACATTTATTGACCTGATAATTCAATTACTTGACTATTATTATTAAAAATAGCCTAAATTCATGATTTATATGATTTTTTAAATAATTAAATGAATGGTAACTTGTTATGTACAGGTACAAGGGTATTTTGGTAATTTGACATAGAAAATTTAATTATTGACTTAATAACCTGGAGTAGACAATATTAACTCTGTATATGCATGAATAAACCATATGATAGAATTTAAATGTTTGAGTTCACCATTGAGTATATTATATAATTAGCGTACCTCTTTCGGTTCTTAGGTAACCAGAATAGAGATACTACCTCGTAAAACATGTAGCTAGAGTTCAAAGGATAGTTGCTAGAATGTTCATATATTTATATTGTATAGCCTTTGCACTTAATGTACTTAGGCAGGAAAATGGGTTTATGTAGATAAAAGACATGTAATGCATATATGTACATAAGTGTAGACTGTGATATGTAATAAGTCAATTATCGGCTCCTATGAATGTATGGTTTTATTCTTTTAATGTTATGGTATGTGAGCCTAAGGCTTTAATTTTTAATTGCTTGATTGTGGCCTGAGCCCTGTGTTGATGAACTGATAGATTAATGATGTTATATTGATATTTAAGGGACCAGAAGGGTCCAGGAGATGTGGAAATAAGCTTATAAAAGTGTTTTTATAGGTTAAAGAATTTGGGTAGTCACTCGGATAGCTATTATGCTGCTGTAGTTAAGTAAAAATCTAAGGAGTTTAGAAATGGCTATTTGTGGTATAAATAGACTTGTATAACCTTAAGTTGAGCCTATAAAAAGAAAGAACCAATTTTAGAGTTAAGATGAATCAAATAATAGGAATTTGGTAAAAGTTAAATGAATGCACTGAAAGGACAATTTTAGGAGGAGTGACCTAGTGGGAAGTGCAACACTTATTAGGTTTCTTCGGGAATCTAGTAGGAGGTGTCACATTTAGTGGTATCAGAGGATATGTTTAATGTTCCTAGGTAGAGTACATGAGTGCAACTATCTAAGTTTCAATTCCTCCAAATTGTTATGTTGTACGAGGCTAATAGGTTGTTCTTTTTGCAATAAGCATATGCATAATCAGGTACCCGAAGGAGAGGCTGAGGAAATGGCTAGTTTTACACCTACAACTATATACAGGGTAGGCAATGCATCAGTACCTAAACCCAGTGATGTTGCATGGTAGCCATAGCCATAAGTGCCTAATCAACAGTAGGTAAAAGCATCTCCTCCTCAATTACAGCAGATAGTGAACTTTCTTAGACATACCACTACTACTAATCCACCTTCACCTCTTCCATCTCTAGTGCCACCTCTACCACTAACTCCTTCATAGAAAACACCCTTAAAGAGGCTAAAAAAGACAGGAGATATTGATTTCTTCAGGAGGAAAAAAGATGATACTGCCAGAGCTGAGTACTAGTTAGATTGAACATTTAGAATTTTTAAGCAGCTAAATTATACAAAAGAAGAAAATTATATGTGTGCCATTTATCTTTTTTAAGAAGAAGCCTACAATTGGTGGAACAATGTTAAAAGAAGAAAAACACCTATAGAACTTACATGGGAACTTTTCCTTAAGGAGTTCAGGAAGAAATACATACCTGAATTCTATAAGGATAAAAGAAGACAAGAATTTCTTAACTTGAAGCAAGGAAGAAGGACAGTGTCAGAGTATGAGAAAGATTTTACCAGGCTACTAAAGTATGCTAAAGAGTTTATTTCCAATAAAGAAGAGAAATGCAAGAGATTCTTAACAGGACTTAATATAGAATTGAGAATGCAGATAGCAAACACTAGAGAGAAAGATTTTGCAGTACTAGTGGTAGCTGCATATAACATGGAAGAAATGATGCAAGAGAAGGGGGATTTTTTCTAGAGGAAGAGGTAGTTCACTGTACAATAGTCCAGTCTAGTGTTAGGGGATAACAAGAAAAGAAGGAAGGGTTAATCATAGACACAGTCTCAGCCTAGGCCTTAGTATCGTTAGGGTATGAAGGGTAGAGATAGGTATAGTTCTAAAGATCTACACAAGCTTTTACCGGTAGATCTCAATTGCCCTCTAGAGCTGATAGTGCTTCTAGTACTAGGGCTAATAAAAATAGACCTCTGACTTGTAATACCTATCAGAAGAGACATTAGGGGCAGTGTAGACTGGCTAGAAGAGGATAGTGCTTCCACTATAGTGCCAGAGATCATTATAGAAGAGTGTCCTTAAAGATAGTTAAATAGATATAGGAAACTAATGTTACACTTTAGAATAGGGGTCACAAGCAGAATAGATGAGAGCAACCTAATGCTAGTCAGGGTCTAAGGTTTGAGGCTTGTGCTCTAGCCAGATAGTATGTTGTGAGAGCTAGAGAAGAGGTTGTAACACTAGACAACATAACTAGTCCTTTTTATTTATTTGATGTTCCAATTTTGGCATTAATAGACCTTAGTTCTACTCATTCATATGTATGTACTGCATAAGCATAAAATAAGAGGTTAGAGCCTGAACATGTTGATATAGATATTAGAGTCAGCAATCCTATAGGATAGAGTGTAACTATGAATAAGGCATATAGGAAATGTCCTCTAGTGATCAAGGGATATCAATTTTCTACTAATCTAATTGATTTACAATTCTATGAGTTTGATGTGATACTAGGAATGGATTGGTTGACTAAGTATCAAGCTATAACTGATAGTAGATATAAGAAATTGACCCTTCAGACTACAGAGGAATAAATAGTGATAGTGGATAGTGAGAGAAGTCTTTTGAATAATCTTATCTCTGATGTTACAGCGCAAAAACATCTTCAAAAGAGGTGTGACGCTTACCTGGCTTATGCAATTGACATGAATACTTCCAACTAAAATCTTAAACATATCCCTGTTGTTTCTAAATTTCCTAATGTATTTCCTAATGAGTTACTATGTTTACCACCTCAAAGAGAACTTGACTTTGAAATTAAGGTATATCCTAGTACAGCTCTAATATCTATTGGTCCTTATCGAATGGCACCTGCTGAATTAAAAGAATTGAAGGTACAATTACAAGACCTATTAGATAAGGGTTTTATCAGACTTAGTGTATCTCCTTGGGGAGCACCTATATTGTTTGTAAAGAAGAAAGATGGGTTGCTCTGACTGTGTATTGATTATAAGTAATTGAACAAGATGACTGTGAAAAAAAAATACCCATTGCCTAGAATTAATAATCTTTTTTAATCAGTTAAAGAATTTATGCAGTCACTCAAATCGTTGTTATGCTGTTGAATTTAATTAAAAATCTAAAAAGTTTAGACATGGCTATTTTTGGTATAAATAGACTTGAATGACCTTAAGTTGAGCCTATAAAAAGATAGAACAATTTTGGAGTTAAGCTAAATCAAATAATAGGAATTTGGTAAAAGTTAAATAAATATACCAGAAGGAAAATTTCAAGAGTGGTAACCTAATAGGAAGTGCACTATTTGTCACAATTGAGCAATGATAGATTATGAATAAATTAAGCTTATTCTTTGGACTGTCGAAGGAAATGAAGTGATTATCTTCGATGAGAGTGATTCTCTACCCAATCTTATATCAGTGAGAAGGCTTATGTAGAAAGGATGTGAGGCTTTCCTTACATATGTCATTGATACTTAAAAGGATTCTTCTTCAAAGATTGATCAGATACTTATGGTATTGGAATTCCCAAATGTTTTTCTTGAGGATCTTCCAGGATTACCACCACATAGAGAGCTAGAATTTGAGATTAAAGTGCTTCTTGGTACCACATCAGTATCTAGTACTCTATATTAGATGGCATCTATGGCATCTATAGAATTGAAAGAGTTGAAAGTCTAGTTTATAGAGTTTTTGGATAAGGGGT
>CANXYI011172900.1:0-13275 GCA_948208565.1 Hura crepitans
TCCACCAAATTGAGGAAGTAATCCCTCTAAAATTCCCTAAATAACCTAATTAACTCTATAAAAGTGGAATTTCATTAAAAGGAGGCTTAGAAAGGGAGAATTTCTCATATGGTGAATAGTGACACTTTCAAGTGTAAGTTGAGAAATCTCTTTTTTTTGTTATGTCAAGTAAATATTACTTTAAGATTATAGGTGAAATTAGAAATGAAATTTGAGTTAATATGAATTTTTAAGGAATTTTCTAATTTTAAGAAATTTATATGTAGGAAAAGAGAAAGAAATAGGGAAATAAGGCTAGAAAGATCATTAAGAGGTGTTGAATTGTGACATAGAGGTATGTAAATATGAATGAAACATATACATGAATTATTTGTAAGAAAATTTGCATGAAACCTTATACGGAAAAATAAAAGTGTTATTTAAATATGTGTATTTGATAGGTCTAATTGAGATATTTGGTGTATATATGTATGTAAGTGACGAATATGTGATAAAAATGGTGACAATTGAATATGGATAGTAAGAACCTTAAATGGCTGAATTATGTGAATGGTTTGTACGTGTGAATGGTGAATGCTTATGTGTATAAATGAGCTATATGTTGATGATTTCCATGTATGTATATGTAAGATGTATGAATATGAGGTAAAATGATGGAAATGAATATGATTGCTATAATTCTTTGCATGGCCGAATGGTGTATGTATGAAGCATGTGTAAATGGTGATTGTTAATGCATGAGAATAAATGATATAATGATGAATAGGGCATATATAAGGTAGGAAAATGTGATGAAATGGTAAAAAAAGGCTTGAAACATAAATGTGTGTTATGGAACTTAAAATGGCTGAGGCACATAACTTGAAGACTAGAGAATGAAATGGTTATTAGTGGATTTAAATAGCTTAATATTGACAAGAAAGGGACTTTGAGGAAGTGTATAATGACAATAAAGTGAAAGAGAATGAAATGTGATATTAATACATAAATGTGTACCATGAAAGTTTAAGCACATTGAAATATGGATAAACCTATGAATAATGAATAATGTCATAAACCTATGAATAATGAATAATGTCTATGGTACATGAATAATGAAATAAATGCAAAAAACTTGGCAGGGAGCTAAGGGAATGACCATTACTAGGGATCATGTAAATTACTTGGAAAAAGAAATGACGAAAAGACTAATGAAAAATGAGTTTGAATAATGTAAAATAACTTAAAGCTAAATAAAAAAAATAGACAGAAGACCCATATAATTAGACACCCAATGGATTGGTTGACTGGCCAACTAGGAATAACGTAGGTTCTATGTTTGATCATTTAGATCCATACCATTGTTATCATGACTTTAGGTAGGTGCAACCATCATGGTTCAGTCAAAGCCACTGTAAAATATTTTTATAGGCTAGTGCAGTAGCATTTTGGTTTCTAGAGCCACTGCACAACTATGATGGGCTTGTGTAATAGCATTTTAGTTTATAAAACCACTGCACATCATGATGTAGGTGCAGCTATAGTGCAGGTCCAAAATGTGTACTGCTGCACAACCAGGATTCCATTGTCTAGTCTACTTAGGTGTAGTCTATTGGTATGGGCCTAATAAGTAAAATAGATAAGAAATGATAAATAGTACATGCAAAATGATTATTTGAAATGAAATGAACATAAATGGGTTATGAGAATGAAAAATATGATGTGGTGCATGGTATTGCAATATTTGACTATGATTTATATATGAACTGCTAGTCTGATGAATGGAAATAAACTACTATGAATGACTGTAATTGGATCAATACATGTATGATGTGGAGTACGTATATTTTTTAATTTAGTATTCACCACTGAGTTTTACTCAATATATTGGTGTCCTAATGTGTAGGTCAAAGATAGGAAAAATATACGAGGAGTTAAAGCCTCAGTAGCTATAGTACAAGTCTCAAGGGTACAAAACTTTATCTTTTGTTTGTAAATTTAGGATGTGTACTCATGTGAATAAGAATAGTGAGGTTTTTGGGATATGTAGAGAACTATAAATAAGTAATGCAGTATAAATGAAATGAAATCAAAATGTATATATGTAAGCGTAGAGATTATGTATTTTTATCAAAGATGAGACTGGTTATGGAGTCACCACTTGGCCTTTACACTAGGACCTCTGATCTCCTATGCCAGAAAGGTTCGGAATCTTAGATCTTACTTATGCCCTTATAGTAAGTAATCTATGTATATTGTAATGTTTATCAATTTCGTATCAAGCAAGCATGTGAGCATTATTTAAAGCATCCATATCATAATTGCATGTAAGGAAGTAAACTAGTAGAATTTAAAAGATACAACAACATAAATTGCGTAAATTGTACATTTATAAATCAGGCTATTCAATGGTTGAAATGTGACATGACAACTACTCATAATTCTATAGGAATTGGTGGTAATTGCCCAATTCCCATCTCTAGGAGATTAGCTTTTATTAAAATGAATTTTTTTATATAATTTTTGATTAATGAAGACTCAAATCTATTTTATTAGAAAAAACCAATTAGCTTTGTAAAAAACCATTTAATGTGAAGTTTGGAGTTTAGATGTGTAAAACAAGTTAATTAACTAACTATTACATCCTAAAATAAGTCAAAAGGCAGAGTAAGTACAAAACAAAAAGGCATAAAACAAAGCACCAAAGAAAGAGGTTAGTCCATATGGCATTAATGTTAGTCCATCACTTAGTCCGTATAGACTACATAAGGCATTAATGTTAGTCCATATGGACTACTTCTCAGAATAGATATTCTATCTATTCAGACCTCCACTCTAGTGAGAAGGGTCCCTTGCATACATCTCAAAGAAAGAGGTTAATAATACTGGATAAAGAACACATGAGGAACATATAAGAGAAGACATAAAATATGGATGCATGTAAATGCTGGAAATCAAAGGTGATGTTCATACGGACTTACATTCCACATGAATGGGAAGTCTGTGCGGACCATAAAATAGAGTAATAGGCATAACATATTACACATTTATTCGTATGGACTATAATCCTCATGAAAAGGAAGTCCATAGGGACTAAGAATTAATTCTAGAATACTAACCTATGTATTAATAAGCAAAAGGATAAAATAACTTGCCACAGACATGCTAATCATGATAAATAGACTACATTAAAACATAATAAACAAAGCAAACATGACACTATTATCATACAATAGGATGTGTGGACCTCATGTTACACATATTCAATCTATAGGTCTATGCAAACCTCCTATCCCTTGATATAGGTCCATACAGACTCATTCTAGACAAGATCACATAGTCAAAACAAAGACAACAGAATCAATATATTGCAACAACTACTGGTTATGTGCTATAAAACACTTTAGTCTGTAGACCTACTCCTATGATTAAATTAGGTATTAGATGGAATCACCTCTCTTGTAATCAATCTTTGGAGATCATAGGTGCACGAAGCAACATGAAAACATAAAAGGGACCTTAGATATTACCTAGAGGAATGCACCTCTCAAGTAATGGCACAAGAGTGTAGGAACTTATAAGTAAGGATTTATTGCAAGGCTAATAATTGTATTCTCTCCTTTTTCACCAAATTTTAATGATGTATATATGTTGGAAGATTAATATTACAGCCACTCTCTCAAGGTCTCCAAGAGTTCAAAAGTCCTCATAAAGTTTCATAAATTAATGTATTTATTGGCTTAGGTTTAACCCTCTCCCGTTTAGAAAAATGGGGCAAAATCCCAATAGGATTTTGAATCCTAGTATAAATAAGAAGAATCTTGCTTCAGAAAGGCTTTATCGATGACAAGTCCATGCAGACCTAGGTCGAGTACACTTCCTAGTCTTTCAATGGGCCTTAGGCTAGGTTTTAGACCAAGTAGCATTAGTCCGTATAAAAGGGGCTTAGACTTATCCATACGGACATTAGGCTATGGGCTTTGGGGAAGGAATGGGTTATCATGGAACTAGGGAAATAGGTCTATGTAGGTATCTCTAAGGAAGTCTGTGCAGACTTACAATCTCTTATGCTATTGCCTGAGAGCCTTTCTCCAGTTATCATCATAGGTTAAGAGTGAGGTATCTACAATTTCCCCCACTTTGGTGTGTGTTGTGAAACAACAATGCATAGCAAAGTACACTAGTTAGAAACACTTACCTATTCTCAAGCTAAAGGTGAATGCTTACTTTGTTGGGTCACATCATTGTCCGATAAGGCTCTAGTATTGATTGTGGGGTTGCTTCTAAGGCTAAACCAAAGATGGTGGATTGGCTTATAAGGCTAAACCTAAGATAGTGGATTGGCTTATGAGTCTACACCTAGGATGGTGGATTGGCTTATGAGGCTAAACCCAAGATAGTGGATTGGCTTATAAGGCTGAACCCGAGATGTTGGATTTAATCCTAAAGGATTAAATCAAATGCTAAGTGGATTGGACATAAGGTCAATGCTAAAAAGAGTGGACTGGATGTAGGGTTGATCCTGGAAATAGTGTATTGTATGTGGGGTTGATCCTAGAAAGATTGGAAGTGGGGTCAATCCTACAAAGATAGAATAATATAAAAATTAATGTTTGGGTGACATTAAATATGACACATACTTGGCTTACAAGGAGTGTTAGAGGTTTTGTAAAAATGTAAGTCCATGCAGATGTCATTAGCTTGGGTCTATACAGACCTTTATTAGTGAAGTCCATGCAGATGTATCTATCATACATCCGTGTAGACATTTATGTCTCAGGTCTATGCAGACTTAGCACGACATATGATAACTATTTGTTTTCCCTCTCATTTTTATTTGTAAAATCTTTCACTTTCTCCTATTCTTCCTTTTCTCTCATTGAAAGAAACTTCTCCCATGGCTTCTCAAGCAACCGATGACCCGTCCTCCTCATCATTCGGTGATTCAAGCTCCGATAAAGGCACCCTAATGGTTCTCCTCATTTTGACAGGCAAGGAGACCCATTCTATGGCTTCAGCTATGGTGGAGGACATTTCTATGCTAATTGTAGTTAGTTTTACACCATCTATAGCCATTAACTGGCCAAAGAATGCTACTCTAGTGAACAACATCACGTTTGGTGACCTGACTCCAATTTTGGTGGATTTGGCACACTATGCATGCTCAAAAGTCCATCCTCGGGTGAGTTTCCCTCTCTTTACATCCCTCATTGTGATTTTATGTCGATTTTGCTTCATTTTTTGCAAAACACCTTACCACTGGTTCGATAGGTCTGTGCAGACCTATTTTGCCTAGGGCAACTTAGTCCGTACAAACCTTGTCCTTGACCACTTATTTTAGTGTAATGAATATGAGATTTTGCATGGCTCTATATGTGGTAGGCTTAAGAAGTCTGTACGGACGTACTTGTGGTTGTGGCATGTCTGTGTGGACTTATATTGTGCTTATCTTTGTTGTTCATGCAAACTTATGTGGCCTTGACTTATTGGTCTGTGAGGACTTTATTTCTAAATTCTTTAGTCTGTATAGACATATTATGCTTACTTATTACCCCCTCTCTTTTGCAAACGTGCCTCAAATGTAAGGGTACCCTATCTAGTACTTAGCAATGGTACTCAACAATGCCTATAACGGTCAAGAATAAAGTGAGAGCCATAGGTTTCTAGATTTTTGTGAACCATTTGGTTAGTGGAGATTTTTGCCTAGACTTGCAAGCTCTAAAGGCCTTATTAGATAAATGGTTGGATACCACTCATACTTTTCACATGCCATTTAGGGAGATGGCCATAACGCCTTTTGATTAGGCTTTCATCACTGGGGCACCATGCACTAGGCAAGCCATCGCATTTGATGCTTGTTACTGATATCCCTCACTTTGACTTTAGAAAGTGAGAGAATTACTAGGGTTTGTTCCATAGGACCTTGGAAGGAACATCTGATGCAGTAATTTGCTTGAGCAATGGGTAGATGAGAGTCCGTCTAACCAGCTTGAGGTGGACTAATGCACCCGTTATTTCATCCTTTACTTCTTAGGCACCACACTTTTTATTAATGGCAATGGCAATATGAGCTGGAGTTTTCTCCCCACCTTGGAGCAAATTGATAAGATTGGCTTTTAGAATTGATGTTGTTCATCCCTTGGATAGGTGTTTAGGAGCTTAGATATGGCTATTCACACTAGTAAGAGCCATTATTTCATTCAAGGCTTCGTATCAGGTGTTCTGGTAAGTATCTTTTCTCGATCCTTTTTATGTAGCTTTGTGTGATTTTAACCTTGTATCTTCTTACTTATAAGTTTGGGCATATGAGCTTCATTTATTACCTCACCCTTGTGAGCTATACGTCCCTCACTGATACCTAGTTATGGATAGATGGGTTTGACCATCCTTAAGCCCTTGGAATGTAGCATCATTAACACAGCATCACCAGTACCTTAGTTTTAAGACTGAGACTGATGTGAGTGTCCCTTGCATATGTTAAAGAACTCGGTATTAGTAATCTAAAGGATTAGAACTAATACTTACCTTTGTAGATTGACTTGTCATGGTGGGTGTTTCCTATTGAAGAATTGCTAGATTTTTTGTACTCTGCCAGGGAATTATCCTCTTGCCATATTTTGCTAACCACTCCCGATGCTTACTCCTGGTTCATAAGAGAAAGAGTGATAAGCTAGCACATGAGACCTAAGGCATACCATATCCCTTAGAATCCTCCTAACTCAATGTTGTTTAGGAGGGATATAGATGACTTAGACTTTGTGTAGAGTATGACAGTAGGGATTCCAGGGCATACTCTAATAGAAGACACCGAAGAGAGCTACCCTTCTTAGGCCTCCTCTCATTTGCTTTTATGAGTTCCTTATACTTCTAGGCCTCTTCCTTCTCAAGTACGTTCATTCATTTTCTACTTGTTACATTTGAAGAACATTTTTTGATAGTAGGTGATGCTACATCCTTCTCAGGTACGTTCATTCATTTTCTACTTGTTACATTAGAGCTCGACCTTTATCATTATGGAAATGGCCGAGAACTGCTCGTAGTTCTCCTACCTCTCAATTCTTACCCCGACTTGCATGCGATAACATTCCTGTTCCACCTATTAGTTAGCCTTCACTACCAAATGATGTCATCAACAACTTGACCAATATTCTCGAGCTAAGCTACATGCACTATGGCATAGGTGGGGAGCTATCTTCAGACCGCTTTTACATTGAGGAAAAGTAGTCGGTTCCTTTTGAGCCAGAAAATGCGACATTGGTATGAATTTTTGCTAATTATTTATACTACTTAAATTTGAGGTGTCACTTATACCTTTTTCTCTTGGTCAAGTTAAGAGGGCTTAAGTGGAGAGGATTACTCGGGTGTTAGAGGCCTTTAGTAGAGCCATGATTAATGAAACTTGAGTTTTTACTGTAAGCTTTTTCCCTACAATGGTTAATTTCATGCAGTTATGTATATATGCCATATATGTTATGCATTAATCATTCACTTTTTTTGCAAAGTGAGTTGTCAAGAAGGGTTGCTGCCCTTCATAAGGCCTAAAAAGTAGGTAAGGGCCTTCAAGATTGCTAAGAAGCTAGTGATTTCATCTAGTGATGAAACCATAAAGGATGAGGGTAATGCTGAAGAGTAGGATAGATGGCACCCTTATATTCTTTTATAGAACAAGAGTTACTTTCTTCTCTTTTTTTTTCATACACATATATATACTTAAAACTTTGAGTTTTGCACATATACAATTTCAACTTTTGTTCTTAGAATACACATATTCTTGAGTACAATTTAACAAGAAAAATTGCTTCATTACCAACAAATATAGAATTTAATGATAATCAAGTCTAATCCCTTGTGATGAATATAGATATATACAGACGTAGCCTATATTAGTCTGTATAGATGTTGACTCAGTAGGATCACGAATTGGTGACTAGCATGGCTACGGACGTGCCGTATTTGGTCTGTGTAGACCATAACAAAAGTTTTACATATCATTAAGTCCATGCAGACTTCCCTGTCTGTTTAGGATTCCTAATCCTTATTGAAAAAGGAATAGTGGGGGCTTAGAATATAAATACACCCTTTTTTTCTCCCCTTGCCATATTCTCCATCATGTCTTCTTTTATTGAAACATTGTCCAAGATTTAAAGCCCAAGGCCTCTTGGACTTCCTCCATTCTTGCTTATTTCTCTCCACTCAGATATCTAAGAAAAGTAAGGATAGATCCTAATTTTTTGAGTGTGACTGTACAACATTGGGGACCCTATCTTTCATGCGTTGTTCTTCAATCATCAAGAAATCACCCCAACTTTGGAAAAACTTATTGCAACTTTAAATTATGAAATTACCCCCAGACGAACCTTTACCCTTACCTTCTTCTGAGGATCATTATCCCATGCATATTATTTTTGCTTAGGGCCTTTCTCCTGTTATGGCTCAAAGGGTAGTTTTGGGTCTTGGCCCAGTTTTATTATAGGCGATCTTGAATCTTGCTCATAAATTTCCCTCTAACTCTATGGAATGGGCTTGATGTATATTACTATGTGTCCTTGGTAATTGGCTTATGGTTATGTCTAAGGAGAAATTATATGATTTTAAGACTATTTGATTGTTGACTGAGATATGTTCTGGTCGTAACCCTTTTGGTGTTTTTCTAGCTAAAACAATTTAGGGTGGGTTTAGATGCTCTGAAGAGAGGGGACATTGATTTTGTCACCGAAAGCCCACTTATTCTATAGGTATGTATAGAAAGCATTTTACGAGTTTGCCTTCTTACTTTATTTTTCCCTAACTTTTGCCTAGCACACCCGTGAGGATTTTTGCACTAGCAGGTTCGCCTAACTTTTACATAGGTGGTCCTTTGTGAATTTTCCAACCTAACAGCCTTTTTTTTAGATTTAGCTATAAGAAAGATTAGGGTTACTTATTCCTCTACCTAAAAGGCTTTAGATGAAATATGCCTCATGTCATCACTATGAAAGAAGGCTTGTGAAGAAATGCAATTCATGGGAAAAATGGACTTCATGACTTAACACCATTGTTGAGATTCACTGGAGGTGTCCTTGGTGAAAGATTACCCATTTTTCTCTTTCCTACCACTCAGGCTGTGTGCCTTTAATCTGTTTAAGGCATGCCACTTTTTACATCCCCTCTCAGATCTTATGACAATTTGGTCTATTGCAAAGAGTACTTATTGAACCCTTAGGATTCCAAAGTTGTCCTCTGACACACCATTTCTTGTGCTCTTTTCTTGACTTGTGGAAACAACATATCATCTTGAGAAATGTGCCTAATCATGCGACTAGCAACATTAGTACTAATGATTATTATAGAGAATGGATTTTGAGTACAGCTCGAGATAATAGGACATTAGTGTTGAAAAGAAAATGTGAAGATGGCTAATCTATCATTAAAAAGACATAATGCATTTAGAATTCAGTTACTTGTATGACATTTCTCAATCTTAATGGAAATTTGCACATCAATGACCATGACTAAAGCATTCACGCCATCAACTACATTTAAAACTAAGCTACTTAATCTTGGTAAATATATTAATTCCCCATTAATAATACTATCATTACTAATTAGCCTTGAAATGGTTTTCTTGATTATACATTTTCTCTCAAATTCCTTAACTTTTGTATAAAGTGCCTATTAGGTTTTCACCTTATCGAAGAGTCCTAATTTTTGCCTAAACTGCCTTATTCGGGTTTTTCGCTTAACGGACAAAATTTTTTTTAATTATTTTTATTTTTTAATAGAAAAATTTCTTCAACCTATTTATGTGATGGGCTTTAAGAATTCATTGCCTTCCAAATCTAATATCTTGACACCTCTATGCTTGAGCATTTTCTTGACAAAATATAGACCTTTCCAATTAGGCTTGAACTTTCCCTTGAGATCTATTAATAAAGGCCTAATTTGCTTCAGCACCAAATCACCTTCTTGTATAGGTCTATATTTGACTTTCTTGTTATAAACTCTGGCAATTCTCTTTTGGTATAGCTATATATTGTATAAAGCCTTTAAACACTTTTCATCTACTAAGGTCAACTGCTTACATCTTGTTCTAGCCTATTCTACTTCTAGTATAGGTGCTTCCGACACAATTCTGAGTGAAGGGACTTTAATTTTGATTAGCAATACTACTTCCATCTTATATACTAATGAGTAGGGCATGGCTTGAGTTAATGTTCTAACAGTTATCCTATATCCCCATTGTGCAAAGGGTAACATTTCTAACCAATCTTTATAGGTAACCATCATCTTTTACAAAATTTTCTTGATGTCTTTATTAGCTGCCTCCACTGCACCATTAGCTTAAGGTTGATATGGAGAAGACTTGTAATGTTGGATCTTGTATTTTTGCAAAAGTTGCCTAGTTTCTCCTTGAAATTGTACCCCATTATCTGAGATGATATGTTGTGGTAATCCATATCAGCAGAAGACATTTCTTTCAATAAATTTCACTATCTATCTTGCCCCCAATTTATTGAAAGATTTAGCTTCAACCCAATTCGTGAATTAATCAATTGCTAATACTCTGAATCTATGCCCTATGATAGTGAATGACCTTATTTCCTCAATTATGTCTATCCCCCACATGAAAAATGGCCATGGAGATGCTAGACTAGTCAATTTATTTTGTGGCAAGTGAGTTAGATTACCGTAGATTTGACACTTGTGGCACTTTTTTGATAAAGTTACAGCAATCAATTTTCATGGTTAGCAAATAATAACCCAATCTCATTATTTTCTTTGCTAGATTTCTCCTATTCATGTGAGGGCGGCAAACCCCTTCATACACTTCTTTAAGCACTTTTTTGGGCTTCTAACTCATCTATGCATCAAAGCTAAATTCTGTCATTTGCCTTTTGTACAACATTCCTTGGAATGAGATGAATTAGGTAGAAAGCTTTTGGAGGACTCTTTTATCATTTCTCAGTTGAGTGCTTTGGATATCATCCAATTCCTAAGTAAGTCTAGATATTATGGTACCATGTTAGGCTAGGGCTTCATTGGTTAGTTATGGTGCTGACTATACTAGTGTAGGTGGGGAATCTTAGCTTAATGAAATACATTGGTCTAGATAGGTCTCTTTTAGTAAGGTCAAACACAGACATTAGGGTGGTTAGGGCATCAGTTACTTGGTTTCGTTCCCTTGGAATATGGTGAAATGTGAAATGGTTGAATCCTTCAATAAGGCTAGTAAGTATCCTTATGTACTGCCCAAGTTTTCATCTTTAACGTCCTAATTTCCCCTCACTTGTTAAGTAACTAGCATTGAATCCCCATAATGTCAACTATTTTTACCCGTAGTTGGTATAGAGTCTCTAGACTGTAAATGTATGCTTTGTATTCTGTGACATTATTTGTTACTTGAAACTCTAATTTCCTAGCTGAGAACATCTGTTCACCCTCTAGACTGACAATCAATACCCCGACACCTACTCCTTTTTGATTGATTGCCTTATCGAAGAACATCTTCCATCCATTTTGGAATATTACCGCTAAGTACTCATATGGGAATTCAAATTCCTCTTGATTCTCCTCAATGGGATGCTGTGCTAGAAATTCTTCTACTACTCAGCCTTTAATCATCTTTTTAGTGACATAGGAGATGTTGAATTCTCACAAAAGTAAGATCTATTGGCCTATTTTGCCACTAGAGAGAGTGTAGTTTGTAAGAACTTAAGGGAGTCATGTTTTGCTATCACTTCTATTTTGAAGGACTGGAAAAAATGATGTATCTTCTTGGAGACCCATATCACTCTCAAACATATCTTCTCTACCTCTATGTATTTTTATTTATAAGAGAGCAATTTATTACTCAAGTAGTAAACTACATTTTCCACTCTAGCTTCTCCAGCCTATGCGATGAGAGCTCCTATGGAGGATTCTTCCACTGCTAGATATATGATCAAGGATTTTCTCGATTTTAGGGGTTTTAGGATAGGAGGTTTAGTTAGGTATTTTTTGATAGATTGGAAGGCCTTCTTGAAATCTTCATTCCACTCATTTGGCTACCTTTTGTGTAATAAATTAAATATAAGCTCACAAACTAATGTGAGCTTAGATATAAACCGACTGATGTATTGTATTTTGCCTAGGAATCCCCTGACTTCCTTTTTTGACTGTGGAGTAGGCATTTCTAGAATAGCTTTCACCTTGTCTGGGTCCACTTCAATTCCATTTTTACTAATTATGATTCCCAACAGCTTTCATAATGTGACTCCAAAGACACACTTCTTAGGATTTAGCCTTATGTTGAATTGATCCAACTTTTGGAAGAACTTTTCTAAGGCTTTAAAGTGCCCTTAAATTTCAGCCAACTTCACCATTATATCATCCATATAGATCTCAACCTCTTTATGCATCATGTCATGGAAGATCTTAGTGGCAATTTGTTGATAGGTAGCTCTAGCATTCTTGAGTTCGAAAGGCATTACCTTATAATAGTACTTACCCCATTTTGTTATGAAGGAAGTTTTTCATTTGTCAGTGACTTTCAATAAGATCTGGTAATATCTTGAAAACCCATCAATGAATGAGTACATAGCTGCCATTGTTGTACTGTCTACCAATGCATCAATATGAGGTAAAGGAAAGTCATCTTTTGGATATGCCTTATTTAGGTCCCAGTAATCAATGCACATCTTAACCCATCCATCTTTCTTAGGTACTAGGAATATTTTGGCAAGCCAAGTGGGGAAAATGATTTCTTCAATGAATTTTACTTCAAGCAATTTGACAACCTCTTTTTTCACCTTTTCTGCCTATCTAAGTCTCATCCTTCTAAGTTTTTGTCTAACTAGGATGGTGTGGTCATATGTTGGAATAGCATGCTCAAAAATTTCTCAGTCAATACCAAGCATATCATCATAATTCTAAGCATAGATTCTTTCATATTTCTTTAACAGTCTCTCAAATTCTTTCCTTTCATCCAAAATTGCATCATAGGCAATTAACATATTTTTGGGTTGTTCATTTGTGCCAAGATTAAATGGATTAGTTCTAATGTAGCTAATGTCAAAAATGCTCATGTAATGATCATTTGCATGCATACTACCATCAAAAGAAAGATCACGAACCCTAGCTTATAGCACCTATCTACTATGGCTGGTTCTAGAGTCCCATTATACCAAGTGCCTTTCTACTTGATGAAGTAATCTTTTAAACAACCACCTTCCCTTGGGTTCCCCCCCTTGCTTGGATTATAGCCGAATCCCCTCGTATCCTTTTAGGTATGTATTTGCATAGGCTCAATTATGCCTTGTAAGTTATTTCCTAAACAAG
>CANXYI011172914.1:0-10479 GCA_948208565.1 Hura crepitans
GAGTGTTTTTCTTTCTTTTTTTCAATTTTTCCCTTGAATACGCTCTTGTGATCTTCTATGCTCATTTTATATCACATTATGCCATTTCCACATTTTCAAGCCTTATCCACCTCAATTATTGATTTTTAGCTTGCATTCCATATTTACATACTCAATTTGAGGTCATGATGGCATTCAAGTCCATTCATGCCTTTATATTCATTAGATCTCTAACTTATGTATAATGAGCTCTTAATAGCCTTTTTAGAGTCAATTTTAGGTTTAAAACTCTTCTAGATCTTAAACTTCATCTCTTTCATAATTTATTTCATAATCATATTCAAAAGTATGAATTGAAAGCATGCATACACAAATTTCACACAATTCATTAAACATT
Organism: Hura crepitans; assembly: GCA_948208565.1. Classification (NCBI taxonomy): domain Eukaryota; kingdom Viridiplantae; phylum Streptophyta; class Magnoliopsida; order Malpighiales; family Euphorbiaceae; genus Hura; species Hura crepitans. The sequence goes on from CANXYI011172914.1 coordinate 377, forward strand.
AAGTGTATAGCCCATTATAGGTCATTCGGCCTTATTAGGTGATTTAGGTTTACCTTATGCAATTTAGTAATCACCCCACATAATTCATTTCAAAGTCATTTTCTAACTCATTTATGCCTTATAAACTCAAAATCTATGAGTTTCTAGCACACTATGTAAAATTTCGACATTTAAGGCCTTTTTAGCTTTCATTAAAATAGTTTTCCTCACTTTCATGCTCATTTGAATTTTTCAACCACTTAGCCATTCTATTGCCATACACACCTTTGAATACTAATAATAATACATTTCAATTCATTAAATGGATATATTTTAATGATACTCCTCATTTAGCTTGTAAGCTACATATATACTTGATTTAGTATTTTTAGTGTATAATTGCCAATTCTCTTCTAAAACCATTCAGCCACTACCTTTTTTATGCCTTTATTATCATTTTTACATCCTTTGGTCATCTTAGGGCATTCATTCCACCATAACTTATATTATTAAAATGGTGATCATGCACTTTAACACCTAAGTCGCGACTTACACACGCGCATACCTAACCATATGCTTACATTTTAAAGCATCACATCCAAATAAGTATACTATCATGCCACACCCCATGTCATTTACCCACTCAATAAAAATGACCACATTTTGGTGTTTTAAAACATACACCATCATTCTTGCATTATTATACTCAATATCATACTCATAAGTATACATAATGACATATTCACATTATATGCACCTACATCCATTTTGAGCCTTAAAATGCACATATGACATTCCTAAAGCCTTATTTTATTTTTTTACACCTACCTAAATGCAATTTAAGTAATTTAACCATAATTTAGGTACATAGAGTTAAAAACACTCAATTTAGCATTTCATGTCCCATTATGTTACATAATAGGGTCTTATTAGCATTTTTTATTAAATCATCACTTCACTCAATTCCAATGATTTCTAAGCATTCAAAACATTCTCATACATTCATTAGATGCCATGTTACACATTCAAACATGCCATTTATATCCATACACAAAAATGAGCATTTATTGCATAATATACATAATATGTACATTAAATGATTTTAATTACTATTGTCCATACTATTTTGATTTCACATATCGAGATGTCTAATGAGACTCCTAAAGACCCACTTACACCTTATTTTTGCCCTTGTCTCATTTTGAGTTGGAAGGTCCTAACATAAACTCGAGGCAAACTTTAAAAATTCACAATAAATAAACTGTAGCTCTAAAATTCAAACTAAAGCTATATACCGACTCTTGGTAAGGGTGTTTATGGACTAGTTAACCAGTCCATAAACAATTTTATTACCCAGTCCATTAAATTAAGTTAACCACTAAATCAATTTCGATTTTTAACCATTTTTTTGAATCAATTTTTTGGTTAACCATTAAAAATGTTAAAATTTTCAACATATAAATATAATAAAATTATACAAATTATAAAATCCTTTTTAAATGATTAAAAGTACTTAAAAATAAAATTACAAATAAAATATAATACTCAAAATAAAAAAATGAAAAGAAAAATAAAGTTAATTTATTTAATTGCATGAATTAAATACATTCAACATAAAATTAATAATAATGTGTCTATTATACACCCATCAAAGTATATATAATTGATTTAAGAGATAATTCATTATTTGTTTTACTAAAAATATGCATTATAATATTTTAAAGACTAATGCATCATAGTATTTATAAAATAAAATAATTTTTAGGTATGAAAAATAAAAAATAAAAAATAAAATATATATAAATCGATTAACCATTGACTAACATTTAACCACCGGTTTCTAAAAATAAAAATCGTATACTACAAATATCGGTTTGGTTTTGAATTGGTTCATCGGTTAACCAAAAAATCGGTTAACCATGAACATCCCTAACTCTTAGACACCTCTAGTATCTAGAAAAAATGTCAGAAGTAGAAATTCTTACCTAAAAAATTCATGGTACTATTCACGAGGTATGAAAATCGACATTTTCGGGCCTTATTTCTCAAAAATTCCACTTCTTATGAATTATTCATTGCATGGAGGCTTTACAATTCAATTTGGGTGAGCTAATTTGGCTCAATAAGGGAGAATAAAAGAAAGAAAAGGAAAAGGAGTGGTGGAACATTGGCTACTGATTTTGAGAAGAAGATGAATAGTGATTTGGTCATTTAGCCTAAAAATCCACCTATTTATACCTCTCATTAAAAATGCATTTATTTACAAATTTTCCCCAATTTTTCTGAGCCAAATAAATAGCTATTTTTGTGTCAATAAGTCACTTTAATTAAGCCTTAAATGCCTTCAAAAATTGATGCTCAAAAACATTGAAAAACTAATTAATTCCGTAAATTTTATGTTGCCTAATTTCTAGAAAAATTACTTCCCGATATCAAAAAAATTTCGATTTCTATTTCATTAGACTCATTAGAATTTTTAAGTATCAAATTATAATATTTTCATAATTTTCTGAGCAACTTTTAAATTAATTTACGGTTCAGTTTTGCCTTGGTCACTATTCCTAAGACACTGCTATAAAATTTTTCTTATCATTTTTAACCACTCTAATGAACCTTGATTAACCTCAAACTTTACCAACAATTATTTTATGATTAATACTTTCCCCTAGTGACTTCAGTGCATCCCAGGGTCTCGAGAACTCTATTGATCCCAAAAAAGTACTTTTCATAATTATTGTGTTTTTTGGGGTGTTACACTCAGACTTGTATATCATTAACAACATGTATGTATAATTATATCAACATATATACATGTCACTTGTTTTATTAGTTACAGTCCAATGTGTAACAAAACATAATACTTAATAGTTTTACATGACCAGGCCCTAACCTTATACATATATGAGTGCCCTCTACCTATTAAGACTCAAAAAATATACCCAAGGGATTTGATAGCTATATTGCAATCTTAAGGTTGAGCAGTAGTTTACTATCTTCTACTTATGCATTAAAACACCGACACATTGAGTATACGCTTAGTGGTGAATTTAATGTAATATGAATTGTATCATGCAGACATGCAACATACACAATGCAACCCTTCTTAATTTAGCAATGCTTAGTATACATATAGTCTCAATTTCATTTAAGTTAAACCATATTAAATCTAGTTTAATAATGTGACATCACTTAGATTATTTAAACATCATATCACATTCTTCTCATTCTAATTCAAAATGTAAATTTTGCCTCTAATGTTATGTCTTGTGCCTTTTTACTTCGTTTAGGCCTATACTAGAGAGACTATGCTTTAAGACATTAGATATAGGGATCTAAGTTGTGCAATGGCTTATATTTTAGACCTCGGTAGTTACACCTGCCCATCAACTTGATAGCAAGGATTAGTTTATAAGAACCTTCCAATATTGGTATGGTAGGGATTAATCATACTGGACCTCCCAACAATAGGGATAGTAGGGATCAGCCCTGAAAGACCTCCCAATATCCCAAATCTCAGCTCAGCTCATATGGATAGTATAGATCAGCCTTGTAGGACCTTTCAAAACTCACAATAGTACAGGTAGTAGGGATTAGTCCATGTGGACCTCTCAATATCCAAATGGCAAGGGCTAGTTCATGTGAAATTCCCTAATTACCCAGGATAGTAAAGACTATTCTATGCAGACCTCCCAATACCTAAGTGTTCAGGGCTCATAAACAAAACCTTAGTGGCTGTACCTTCCATACCATACAAATGGGCAATGGCCTATATGGACCAAAGCCCCTAGCAGCTACTAACTCCTTAGTTGATCAGTCAACCCATCCAATTGGTGTCTAACTAATATAGGCCAGTATCAATTATCACATTCACATTCCCAGTTATAGGTTATTTGACTTATGTTCATTTTGCTCTTATTGTCATATAGTTTACATGTACATCTTCATTATCACATGACAAATATTTAAGGCTCATTACAACCATTGTTGGACTATTCATTTGGTTCATTCTCATAGATCCATAATTCCAAACATCTATCTTTGTTAGGTTATTAAAAAGTGGGCCCACTAAGTTAAACTAGATATGGGTGTACTGGACATGAAACTTTAAAAAGGCAAAAAGAGGCCCAAAACAAAAGAATTAAAAATTTTGATAAAACCAAAAAATTATTTTACACTGAGATCTATTGGAATATGGCCTTAGTTTAGGCTGTGATATGAAAAGGATAGGATGTGCTCAGACTGACCTAAAATATCATACCCTGAAGGTAAAAAATTCTAACGAGCCTAATAGTGAAGGAATTATAATTTTCTGATATTGATAAGTATTTTTTTATGAATTTTATATTTACACGATTGAAGAATTAAGCATATTTCCTTTGTCTTTTTGGCACGAGCTTCGAAAAGGCTCTTAATTATGAAATTTGCTAATATTTGGTGTCTTAAGAAGTATTTTTGGTGATTATAAACATTAAGAATAATTTTTCAAAGATTAAAAGAAAAATAAGGAAAAATGTGCACTGTTGGATCGAATTTGATTAAATTGTGACTGTTGGTGCATTTAATATTCAAAGGCTAAGCTTACATGAGAATAAAACATAAGATCACTCATCATCAACCTCTCTACAACAAGAAGCTGATGCCATTCTCCCTTTAACACTCCTCCCCCATTTTTTCTTTAAACACACCAAAAATCAACACGAAATCCCTAAATATTATACTTAAAATGCTCCTCATCATGTCTAGTTTCTTATTCTCTTGATTCTTTCTTGAGAAAAGCTTTATTTTATAGGAAAAGAGGAGAAATTTAGTTAGGGTTTTGAAAGATCAAAAGCTAAGGTAAGCATATTTTTGGGGTTTTATTATTTTTCTATGATATTACAGGTGCCCGAAAATATGGTACATATGTTATTTTCGATTTTTGATTCGTGTATAATTTTCTATGAATTTTTATAATTACATACCTACTATGGAAAATAGAGAAAGAAGGAGAAGGGCATTCTAAAGGTAAAGAGAGATAGAAAAGTGACATTTGAGACACTAAAAAATAGCTCTATAAGTGTATTTAGTAAAAAATGTGAACACATTTCTTATTTGTGCATTTTTACCTTAGAAAACCATTATGAAAGAGTGTGATGGAATTATAATATTTAGAACATGTTAATTAAGGGATAATAATGGTTAAAAGTGGATTAAATTGATGTATGGTTAAATTATACACTTGGTAGTGTAATATGGAATAAAAAGGGCAAAGTCGTAATTTTGGACATTATGTGTAATTAGGGTGTCAATGTGATATATTTGCATAAATAATCATGTTAGATTAATGTTTAATGATCAAAGATGTACTATGATAGAATTATGGTATATTATGGATATGTATGTGTGTACTGCATAATATGTGTACATGTGTGGTACATATGAGTTATAATGTGACATAATTGTAATACTTGTAAAAATGAATTTTCAATTATGATTGTGGTATGTAAACTCTCAAATGAGAATGTTGTATAGACATAATGGTGATAATGAAGTGATGGAAAGATATGATTATGGTTATGTGACAAGTAAAATGAACATGTGACATGAAATCATATAATGTGAAATGTCGAGCCCATATGTTTTAGACAACATATTGGATAGGTTGATTGGTTAACTAGGGTATAAGCAGCTGCTAGATATTTAGTATCATGTTCATATGGGTGCAGCCACAGTCAGGTGCATTTGGGCCAGTACACATACACATATTGTACATTGTTGTAATCTATTGTATATATTGGTATGCCATGATATTTCATGCAGTGCAACTGTCAGCAGGTTCATTAGAACAACTACACATATATTCATATAAGTGTAGCTACCATAGAGATTTGTTAGGATCATTGCACAGTTAGTGATAAATCATTATACTGGTACAACAACTGTTAGGTCTAAAATATGGGCCACTACACATCGTGATCCTAATGTCTAGTATTGGGATTCATGTCTATCAAATATGGGTTAGTCAATTAGAAAGTAAAGAAATTGTAATTATAAGCTTTATAAAATGAACTTAAGAATTGATATGTGTAAAATGGATAGACATATAATATGATACGAATATAATAGTGAATCAAGCATATATAGGTAATAAATGTGCATCATAATGTATGTGCTATTGGTATGACGTGATTGCTTGATAAGGTAAGGTAAGTGTGCATTTGTGTGCATATATGTGTAATCATATTTTATTAAATACACCACTAAGCTTTATGCTTAGTGCATTGTGTTTTTGATGTGTAGGTATTAGATAGCTAGCTTCAGATAGCCTTAACAGTAGTAGTGTAGTACAGGTGTGATGTAATAATATTAATAGTTGGCACTCATATGTAAGCATATTAGTACTAGAGTTTTATGTTATAGTATGTGGGATGTAAACATATTATACAAGTTATGTTTTTGTGATGTGCTTCTTTATGAATTTGATTACATGATATGATGTGCCTACTTGACGTATTGATTTGAGATGAGGACCTGAGGGGTCTTAGTGGTTGAGAATGATTGACAAATTATAGAAAAGTTATTTTATGCAGGTTTTATTTTGGGATATGTTACAGTGCAGCCGTTATGCTATCAAAATTTTGTTAGAATGAGACAGTTAAGGTGATATGTGTGTCTTTCATATAAAAAGGTTTTAAGAAGATAATGGTAAAGATAATATAAATTGGTTTTCATGTCATCTCTTATTTAGACTAGAAACGGTTTGAGTAAGAGGTGTCACAATGTGGCATCCCTCATTTAGATCCTCTTAATTACATAACTACAAATATGACTCATGTTAATTGTCATTAACCTTCATTTCACATCTATAGATATCAACCTTATGACTATTACACAACTCATGGCCATTGCATGTTCAAGCATCCATAATTGATTTCTTACCAATTCCATTTCACAAACATACTTTATACCTACTTTCTAGCCTAATTATAACATATTTCCATATCAACCACACACACACACACACACACACACACATTCCTATTTTATCCACCAATCGGCCATACACAAACACACACTTTCACATTCCTTTTTCATGCAATCTTCACACATTCAAGCATTGTATGTTTAACATAGCACACTCACACATTCATTACATTTATTTACACACATATACATACAATATGTCATTTCCATACACACTCATATATGCACACAAGAACACTAACATAATGAATAACACATATTACATTAAATTCACATACCTAGGGTTTTAAAACACTCTATTCCACCTTTTTATGGCTTGCTTTGCTTCTCTTTTTCAATAGCTCTCTCTTTGCCTTCAACATACACACTTTTAGGGTTTCAAAAATTCCTAAAAATTCTACATAACTCCAAATCAAGAACTAGTTATATGGTTATTCATGGTTCACTTAGAGCTACCTAAACCCTTAGTAACTGTTAACTCCCTAGTTGATCAATCAGCCCATCCAGTGGGTGTCTAACTGATATGGGCCAATACCAATTATCACATTTACATTCCCAGTTATAGGTCATTTGACTTATGTTCATTTTGATCACTTATTGTCATACAGTTATGTGTAGATCTTCATTATCACATGACCAATATTTAAGACTCATTCTGGCCATCATTAGACAATTCATTTAGTTCATTCTCATATATCTGTAATTCTAAACACCTATCCTCATATATTCTAATTAGGCTATTTTAAGCACTCTTACACAATGTTTTATTACCTTTATGACTTAGCACCTTATTTAACCATATTACACTAATTAATCCTCTTAATTACATAACTACAAATATGACTCATGTCAATTGTCATTAACCTTCATTTCACACATACATATATCTACCTTATGACCATTACACAACTCATAGCCATTTTATATACAAGCAAACACAAGTGATTTCTTACCAATTCCATTTCATAAACATACTTTATACCTACTTTCTAGCCTAATTACATCATATTTCCATATCAACCACACATGCACACACACATTCCCTTTATATGCACCATTTGGCCATACACACCCATACACTTTCACATTCCTTTTTCATGCAATCTTCACACATTCAACCATTGTATGTTCAAAATAGCACACTTACACATTCATTACATGTATTTACACACACATACATATAATATGTCATTTCCATACACATTGACATATGCACACATGAACACCAACATAATGAACAACATATATTACATTAAATTCACATACCTAGGGTTTTAAAACACTCTATTCCACCTCATTATGGCTTGCTTTGCTTGTCCTCTTTAGTAATTCTCTCTTTGCCTACAACATACACACTTTTAGGGTTTAGAAAATTCCTAAAAATCCTATATAACTCTAAATCAAGAACTAGTTACCTAGTTATTCACGGTTCACTTAAAGCTACCTAAACATAATGTCTACTCACTTTAGGCACTATTCACCAATTGCTCATATATTCAAAACTAAGCATTTTCTTTAAATTCTATCAATGGGAATAGCATTAAGAGGTTGTGGAGGCAAAGATTGATGTAAAATTTAGGAGATTTTACTTTGCTTTAGTGTTTAAAAGAAGAAAACAAAGAGAGGGAGGGAGGTAGAGATGGCATCAGCCATAGAGGGAAGGGAGGGGGAAAAAGAAAAATTAGCATATGTGACACCCCTATCTGTGTTACCCCTTTTGTGTTAAACACACAAACAACTTGGATCATGCCACGTGGTGACCTGAAGGTCCATATAAATCCAATTTATGTTTTAAGGTTCACAATTCAAAATAATTATTTAAGGCCTTTAAAATTTACACTTTTAGTGCCAAAAATTCTCAAAAGTCTTAATTAAGTAGCCTCTAAAATCTCAGGTCGAACCTCTAAAGGGATCTAGGTTAACTATTCACTCATGTAATTGACAAATTTTGAATAAATACCAAATGACCTCAAAAAATTATAATTCCTTCACTGTTATATTATTTGGAATTTTTGACATTTAAGGTATACCATTTTCAAGTCAATCTGGCTCATCTCTAGCCTCTCCCAATATAGTGCCAACTAAAGTCACTATTCACTAGATTTCAATGTAAAATGATTTATTGATTCTGCTAAAAGTTTAAATTATTTCATTTTTAGGCCCGTCAAAGTTTTATGACTAGTACTTGCCCCTTTTTCCACTATAAAGTGTCCTAAATCCCTAGGAGGTACTATTCATGATACATGGATTCTTGATTGTTACATTGTATTACAATAGGTTCTTTTTATTACTTCATCAACACGAGTAATAAGTTGAGGACCATTGGTTGCATTGCTTCAATTCGTGGGTCTTGAACTTCATCAAATTTAATTTTACTCCTATTATCATCTTTTAGAGGAAACTCTTTTTCTAAAAAGATAACATGCTTTGAAACAAACACCTTTCGTTCCAAAGGATTATAGAAGTAATATCCTAATGACTTTTTAAGATATCCTACAAATAAGCATTTATCAATTTTAGCTTCAAGCTTATCTAGTATTGTCTTCTTTACATAAGATAGACAACCCCATACTTTCAAATGGGAAAGGATATTGTTTTTGTTATACCATATCTCACATGGTGTAACATCAATAGATTTAGATGGAACTTTATCTAATAAATAAATAATAGTTTTCAGTGCATGGCCTCAAAAAGATGTGGGTAATTATGCATGGCTCATCATGGATCGAATCATATCAATAATGTGATGCCCCTCACTCAACCTGTTCATGGATCCTAATGAAGAACAACACATAATTGATATCTTAACTTCCATTAATATAAGTTTCTTAAAACTTTATAATTAACTCATTAGACATAAAATCTCTTAAAGATTATACATAATAAAACCACATAATAGGTTAGGGTATTTGGGGTCCTTGTGTAAAAAATCCGACAGCATGATAGTTGTCCGATGACATAATCCTAATAGTGAATAGTAACCTGCATTAAATACACTTCTATAATCCAATCATGCTCATACTATAACATTTCCACATCCACCATAGAGTCATCTCAACTCATCCATATAATCTTAATCTGCACATAAGAATCAACAATTATAACATCGCTACCTATATCTCATATAGCTCATTATGTCTCATAATCAAACACATACAAGC
>CANXYI011172953.1:0-10617 GCA_948208565.1 Hura crepitans
AAAATGTCCAATTAAGAAAACCTTTTCAAGGCTGAATGGTACTGATAGTATCATTAATGGAAAATTAATATATTTGCTAAGATTAAGCAGCTTAGTTTCAGATGCAATTACTATCAAGAATGATTTAGTAATGATTATTGATATGCAACCTTCCATTAAATGAGAAAATCATACAAGTAACTGAACTCTAAGAAAAGTCTAAATACATTTTTTCTTTTCAAGCATAGAAGTTTTATCCTCACATTTTCTCTTTAGTACTAATGTCCTATTGTCTTTAGACATACTTAAAATCCAATCTCTGTAATCATCATTTGTATTTATGTTGATGTTAGTTTTATGATCAGGCATATCTCTCAATATGGCATGATGCTCTCATAAGTTAAGAAAAGAATGCAAGAAATGCCATATTAAAAGTCCACCTTGAAATCCTAAAAGTTCAAAAAGGATCTTTTGCAACAAACCAAATTGTACTTAGATCGAGAAGGGATATAAAATGTAGCATGCCTCAATCCTATCAAGGGAACAAACCCGAACGACAAAGTAGAGAAAAATGGGTGATTTTCCACTAATGACATCTCTATCAGATTGGAAAAATAGTACTAAACCATTTAGTCCATTAATCATAAGTGCTAAATTTCTTCTCAAGTTTCCTTTCACAATGGTGACTCAAAACATATTTAATCTAAATTTTTTTTGGAGGAGGTGAAAGCATCCCTATTTTTTCGTGCAACCAACTCTAAAAAAAAGCCATTAAGTTGGAAAATCTATAAAGGACCACCTAAGCAATAATTAGGCAAATTCACTAGTGTGAACATAAGCGCAGTAGGAAAAAGTTAGGGTTAAAGTAAAAATAAAAGCTAAAGGGAAAACCCGTAAGGGCTCTCTATGCAAACATATAAAAGAAGTGGGCTTCCAGCTAAAAAGTCAATGTCCCCTATCTTTAAGGTAGTTAATCCTTGAATGGTTATAGCAAAGATGCCAAAAGGATTATGATTAGACTATATTTCAATCAGAATTTGAAGAACCTTAAAATCACAAAATTTATCTTTGAAGGTAACTACCAACAAATTGCCAATGATGCATAATAATATGCATTTAGCTCACTCCATTGAGTTGAGAGGAAATTTGTGAGCAAGATCTAAAATTATTTGCAAAGAAATTAGGCCTATACCTAGAATTACTTTCTAAGACATAGAGGAAGAAATGCCTAAAGCAAGGATCATACCCATAGGATAATGCTCCTCAAAAGATGGAAGAGTAAGGGGATCATTTGAAGTAACTTGATAGTTCAATAAATTATTTCATATTCGGGGTAATTTCTTGGTAACTGAAGACAAACATATGGAAGATAGGGTTCCAATATTGCACATCGAATTTCAAAAAGTTTTGGTCAATCCTCACTCTTCTCAAGAATCTAAGGGCAAAAAAGGTAGTAAGGATGTTCGAAGTCCAAAAAGCCTTTGATTAAAAAATTGTGGACTATTGTTAATTAAAGGAGAAAAACACGGTGAAGTATGGCATGAACAAAGGAGAAGGGAGGTCTTTATAGGCCATAACCCTCGATATTAAATTTCCTACTAAGACAAGGAATCTAAAACATATGAGGAAGTTTGCATGGACCTTAGAACATCCAGAGTCAATGTCATGGTCCGCATGAACTAATTAAGATAAGTCTGCAATAGTGTTTATTATCAATTAGGAAGAATGTTCCTATAAACCTTTGTGCATCACGTCCGCATAGGCCAAGAACTATCAACCTTTTCTAAGCAAGTATTGCTACAAAATGCACTTATTAGATGTCAGTAAACCTATAGGAGAATAGAAATACTATATAATATTGTCATTTATGGGCTGACATTATTGATTTACAGCATGAATCCAATATTCAATTATGGAAGTGTGTTTGGTAATCAGTTGTCAAACAATTAATTATAAGGGTGCAAAATTGTATATAAAATAAGAGATTATGTACTAATGTTTATGCATACAAAATGTTAGGCCTATTCACAAGAAAAATAATAATAAAGCTGCCATCTATTCTACTTTTCAGAATCGTCCTCATCCTTAGTATCCTTATTATCAGTCAAGAGCACTAGTTTTTTAGAAATCTTTAAGGCTCTCAATTTCTTTTGAATATCACGAGGAGTAGCAACTCTCTTTAACAACTCAATCTATAAAAGAATAAAGGATTAATGTATGACATGCATACATACACATTTGCATAAAATAACCATTATAAGAAATTATTTACAGTAAGGACTCGATTCTCATCAATCATTGCCCTTCAAAAAGCTTCTACTACATGAGTGGTCCTCTCTACTAGAGCCCTTTTTACCTATTCAAATCAAGACAAAAGTGTCAAATCGAATTAAAATAACACATTGAGCATCAAAAAGTACAATACTAGTGTGGTGTTCTCTAGCTTAAAGGCAAATGGCCAATTGTCCTCAATGCAAAGGTGAGTAGAGGATAGCTCTCTCTCCATGCCATATTACATGTAACTCAACTCCGGTGTATCAATCAAGGTGCCCACAACTTCATTAGGTAGTGATAATTAACCAACAGGTGGACTAAAAACTTTACTCCTAGTAGTATGAGAAAGAGGAGGTGAAAATTAAGAACTAAGAGAACTAGAAAAAGTTTTTACCTTTTCTTAGTAAAGAAGGTCCACTTTTAGAGGTAGTGGTAGTAAGCTACAACAAAATACAAAGTTAGAAGAAATTTTTAAAAATAATGAGCAAAAAGGTCAAGTAATTTACTTGATGAAGAAAAAAAGGTCTTGAGGTAAAAGGAACTTAAGGTAGCATGTGAGTAGATGCCAAAGAAAGGTAACTCTCTCTATAACTCTCTACCAGTGTGCTCCCTAGGATACCTATAGTCATGCATTACACAAACTCTGGACCATTGATGTTTTTCTCGAATAACATCAAATTGGTAGGACTCTAAGAGACATGTTGTGCATTAAGCCTTATGTGCTAACTTATTATTCTCTCTCCTAAAAACCACTAGTAAGCCTCTAGAGTGGTTAGTAATATCCTACAAGAAGATAATTCTTGAGTAGAATGTAAAAAATCGGGCATCTTTACATGTGGGAAGACCCACCATGCCATGTCAATTTACAATAGTAAGTGCTAGTTATAATCACTTAAATAACTAATAATGAGTTTTCATATGTAGGAAATACTTGCATTGGACCAAGTCCTAGACCTAAGATACTAGCGATGTTGCATTAGAGAAGATGCATTCTAAGGTCATGATGATGGTTAAACTCATCTGTCCATCACTAGGTATCGATGAAGGATGTCAAGCTCACAAGGTCGAGATAGTAAATGCAACTTGTATGCCTAAACCTACAAAAGCAAAGGCACAAGGTTAAAACTTGAAAGGACTATATAAAGTGAAAAAAAGATCAAAACAAATTACTTACCAGAACACTTGACATGTAGCCTTATACAAATCGATGGCTTTTCATGGTGCAAACAATGATGTCAAAGCTTCAAAAAACCCAGCTAAGAGAGGAATAACACCAGTTCCAAAAGCCAATGTTCTTAACCTACTCTATGATAGGAAGGAAGTTCTAAGTCACATTGCTATTAGTGTTGGCAAATAATGTTGTGCACAGCTTGTAAAGAAAGAAGCATTGAATGTACTAATCAATCTCAGACTGACTCGATGGAGTTAAATCCATCCACCTCTTATCAAGTTTATGCACTACATACTCCTAGAGCGATCCTGAGGGACAATGCCTAATAACTCCCTCACCTTCTATAGTTGAAGTGAGGGGTAGTGGTAGCAAGCATCTAAAGTAATGGTTTACCCCTTGCATGGCACTCTAATGATGAAAGCCCAACCGAAGAGCGTTATGGCTAATTCTCTAAATGATAGGTGGAATGTGTGTATCTTGTTCATCCACCTATCCAGAAGAGCTCTAAGAGCCTACAAATCCCTGTGAAAATCTGCGCTAAGTAATTGATCTAAGAATGTTTAGAATCCTATCATTCTCACCTTATTTTTGAATGGGATAGGTATTATAGAGTACCATTGTTATGGTCCAAACAAGGTGCCTCCACACTAAAGATGTGTCTACAAAGAAAAAGTAAAAATACATAAGTAAGACAAATGTCTGCATAGATTAAGGATTCAATAAGGAAGTTTGCATGGATAACAAGCAAATGGGCCACAATAAGTCTATACGGATATCATACATAAATAAACATAAGTCTACATAAACTCTAAACTAGTTTCTAATAAGTCCACATAGACTTCTTAATCTACCACATGAAGAATATCCCAACATCTTATGCTAACTATACTGGATGTAGTAACTAAGACAAGATCCACATGGACTAAGGCTGCCCTAGGCAAACTAAGTCCGCATGGACCTATCAAACTAAAGATGCCAAACAATGTAAAAATGAAGGGAAAATGTAGCTAAACCATAATAGGACACATAAAGCTAAGAAAATGTACTTAAGGGCATACTTTCAAGCAAGCATGGTGGGCTAAACTGACTAAAATAGGAGTTGGGTTGCTGAGGTAGACTCTATTTATTAGAGCAATGCTTTGAGGGTGATTGATAGCCATAGAGGGCATAAAGCCCTCCAAAATTAGTATGGAGATCTCCTCCATCGGAGAAGGAGATGAGGAAAGGGATTTTGTGCTCACTAAATGAAAAAAGGTCATTGAAGCTTTTTCCCATAATGCAGTTTTGCTAGTGAAAGTTAAGGGAAAGTCATTGAAGGGAAGAGTCACCATTAGATTAGGTTGTTGAGAGAAAATAAAAAAAAACTAAAGAATGAAAATGAAAAAAGAAAAGGATGAAAGATAAATAGTTATTGATTTGTCACAAAAAGTCCACACGGACTTCATTTAAGCACCATCCGTATAGAGTTATTTCAAGCATTGTTCACACAGACCTACTACAACCACATCCATACAGGCTTATTTTACTTTTGTCCATGCGGAGTCAACTCACTCATAGCTATATGATCTTCATAGATTGCTCAATGTTATATCAAGAGCTAGGTGTTTATCACAAAATTCCTATATCAAACTAATATTAATTCCTATCACATTTCTTTTTTATTGGATTTAAATTCTCTCAAATTTGACTCTATGTCCAATCCAATTTACTAGGATTTAACTCTATGTTCAATCCAATGTTGTCAAGTTCAAATCTATAACTTTTGAGTTCTACCTAACAAGAAAATCTATAACTCTTTTGAATTTAGCCTCACAAGCTAATCTATAATTCTTTTAGGTTTAGCTTAACAAGCTAATTCAAAATATCTTTCTCCATGTCAAACCTCATCGGTTAAACAACCTTTGGTGTGTTATAAATTCCTCTCAAAACTTGGTTAAACTTCATCAGTCAAAGAACCTTTGGTATGATCAAAATATCTTCCATCAAATTAAACCTCTTCAATCAAACAACCTTATGTACTCATATTCAGAGGGAAAAGGCAAACCTTTTATAATGATTTAGAGGCAGGCATTCATATTTGATGTAGCTTCACTTTAGGTAAGTACTTATAACTTATGGACTTTGGTATGCACTATTTTGGCATTTCATAGCACACATCAAAGTGGGGGCAACTATAAACACCTTACCATTTGCCCTATGATGATCACTAGAGACATGCTTTTAAGCAATGGTATAAGCCCTTAGGAAGCAAGTCCGTACAAACTTATTTAAGAGTCCATATGGATGTACTCTACTTAGATCCGTACTAGCCCAATTAACTCCACCAAGCCTAAGGCCTAAGGTTCACGTAGACAAAGTCTAAGTTTTTATCCATATGGACTGACTTAAACCTAGCCTAATATCCAACCCAAAACCAACAAATTGGTGGGAAAGCATACAACCTAGGTCCACATAGAGTAAGCCATACAAGTCCATACAAACTTGTCAATGTAAAATCTTCCAAAAGTAGGATTTTCCTATTTGGACTATAAATCCTAATCCTATTAGGAATCTACTTCCATTAGATGGGAAACTCTTAAACTTAAGCCTATAAATACCTTTCATTTGTATAAGAAAGAGGAGACTAAGAATTAAATTGATAACAGTAAATAAACTAATTCGTGTGTTTAAGAGAGGACTCCAAAGTGGAATCACTATACTAGTCTTATTAGCCTCACTAAAAATAATTATTTTTAGACTCCTAGACCTTTGTGCTATTGCTTAAAGAGTTTAATCACAGGGTAATATTTGAGGTCTCTTCTATATATATTGATATTTTTTTCATAGGCCTGTGATCTTTAAGGATTAATCATAAGTGAGGTGATTCTATGTAATCCCCACTTTGATCATAGGAGTAGGTCATGATTTTAAGTTGTTTTATACTATACAATTAATTACCATTGCAACATATTCATTTTGTTATCTTTGCTTTAATTGTATAGACTTATTTGTAAACATGATGAAGTCTACATGGGCTTGTTTTGTTGACATCTGTATAATATGTTATTCGCATGGACTTAAGTTCAGTAACAATGTACTATTTGTCTTATATTTCATGCTTTAATATATCTTATTTACCATGTTAATGTTATTCTATGATGTTGTATAATTATCTCATTCTTTAAAATACATGTTAATATATCAAAATTACTATCTAGTCTGTACAAACTCCCTCTCATGAGGAACATAATCCGTACAGATGATCTTGTTTCATTCTTATATATTCTATCTCTAAGTCTGCACAGACTCTCTCTCATGAGGAACAGAGTCCACATAGACATTTCCTTTGAATTTTAGTTTCATATGTATTTATTCCTTGTAATCTTTATGATTTTATATGAATCCTTTATCTAGTATCATTAAATATTTTCTTTTGAGTTGTATGCAAGTGACCTTTTTCACTAGAGTAGACGTCCAGATGGACATAAAGACCTTTACAAGTAGTAGTCTGCATGGACATTAACTAGAGCCATATAGAGTCTACATGAAATTAACACCATACAAACTGGGTCATTTAAGTTCTTTCTTTTATTTCCTTCTATTTTGTACTTATTATTTCTTCCTAGTTATTCTAGGTTGTAATAAGTAATAAATAACTTATTTTACATGCCAATTGCCTAACTTTCACATTTAATGATTTTCTACAAAATTAATTGGTGTTTTTTTAATAAAATGGTTTTGAGTTTTCTTAATCAAAATTCACAATAACAAAATGTATTTTAATAAAGGCTAATCTCCTAGAGATACGAGTTGGGCAATTACCTCTAATTCCATTTGAATTACAAGTAATTATTAGGTCACATCATAACTAATGAATGATCCAATTTCTAGATGTATAATATACCTTGTTGTATGCTTTAAACACTACAATTTATTCTTATACATGCAAAGGTGATATGGATGCTTAAATATAATGCATGCTTACTTAATAAGGGACTAATAAATGTTACAATATAAAATGGAAGGCATATTACTGAGGCATAAATAAGAACTGAATCTAGTATAGAAGATTATAGGTCCTAGTGTAGAGGCCAGGTAGTGACTCTACTAAGCACTCTGATCCCTAGTAAAAATATCATAATCTCTACAATGGCGACTCCACTAGGGATTGAGAATCGCAATCTAAAATTGCCCAAATAATATATCAATAAAAATATTATAATTGTTATTAGTCCTATTACATTGCACTCTTTTATACTATGTCCCTATTATCCTAAATGGTGTTATGAACCATGACTCCATTTTTCATTTAAGAATGGAGAAGTGTTAGCATTTCCATCCCTTAAAAGCCTCGTGCCTTCAGGTATATGAAAAGGTGAATTAATTAGTCACTATTATCCTTGATTAGAAAGATCTATTAGGAGGGACCTCTGTTTGTGGGAGCTAATAAGCCTTTTGACTAAATCGCGAGCCTATATAATTAAGCTTAGCTACTTCCCCTACGTTGAATGACACCAAGAAATTGTGATTACATTATGATTGCTATGTTGACTTATTATGTTAACCTCATTTAAAGTGGGGGTAAGCCCATTATGTATTTTATTTGTGATGGGCCAAACCTAATTTCACTTCGAATAAGATTTAAATATCATAGGCCATCATATTCTTATGCACTTTAAATACGAGTGGCCAATTGTGTCTAATATAAGCCTATAAGTGAACCTATGCATCCTTCGATGACGTTTAAGCAATCCTACATAAGAAAGAAATGGCTTGACAATGTTTATGGGTGGACTTAAGTTGGAAGGTTTTCTTGCATGTATTTATCCTTACTATACCACCAGCATGCATTACATGTCATTTATTATTGACATTTTGCATTGTTAATATTATACATGCATCATCACTAACAACTTATTTTGATAGTCACCATTGATCCTTCATTCATTGCTCAGTGGAAATGGATAGGTAAGCACCTCAACTAAGTTAGCAAAACACTACCAGTACAACCTAAGCAAGGAACCATATTGGCTGATGAGTACATAATCGAAGCTGTATTCATGGAGGCAATGAATGAGATAGAGAAGAGAATGATAGCAGTTGTAACAAGTGCTTTGTATCAAGTCCATAGCAAGAAAGAAATAGGTCAATCTTTGGCCACTCACAAAGGAAAAGAAATAGCAGAAAGGGGAGGTAGCCAGCCTTCTGATGATGAAATTCCACATGTTACTAAATCATAGCACAACCTTCCCCCTCCTAATACAGTTAAGGCTAATTAGTTAAAAAAGCTTAATGAGAAGATAGAAGCCATGACCAGACTAGTCATAGAGGCCAAAGACATTAACCCTAATGATATCAACTTAAAACCTGATCGAGAAGTGTCTCATAGATTCAAAATGCCTAACTTGAGCTAGTTTGATTGCACAACTAACCCTCGTACTCAATTAAAGCAATATGTTATTGCTATGAGAGCTACTTACCTCTCTAAGGAACAAATAGTGAGCATGTTCAGCATGTCTCTCACAGGTGAAGCCTTAGACTAGTATCATTACCAAGAAAAAAGAGTCTAAAAGGACTAGAATGAATTAGCATGTGCATTCAAAAAGCAATACCCTAATAATGCCAGTATAGAAATTACCTTGGAGGATCTAAAATTGGTAAAACAAAAGCCAAATTAGAGTTTCTTTGATTACCTACAAAGATGGAGAGATAAGATCTTAAAGATGAGGAATATGCCTGAGGACATTGATAAAATTAATATGTTCATCAGCAATACAAATAGTTACATGAAATAGTGGGCTAATTACTAATGGTATCACCACCTAGGAATAACTAAAAGACATTGCCATCGACCTAGAAGCAAATTATCAGAATAAGGGGTTTAAAAGTATGAATAATCCCACTTTCACAAGCAGTAACACTAGAGGTGCAAACAAAATAATAGATGTATATGTGGTCCAAGGTAGAAGATATTCCAACTTGGGTAAGTCTTTGTCATGGTGTCTGGGAAAACTCAGCAAAGAGAGTAAGTTACAATAACTTCCACCTTAACCACTTAATAGACCATTACCTCCTAGTCACATGCACAACCAGTACTGTGCATATCACTAATGAACTGGACACCTTACTGATGACTACAAGCTAGTTAGAAAAACCATCCAAAACTTTATAGACTCAAAATAATTACTTGATCCAGAAATGACCTTAAATCCTTTAATCAAACACAAAGCAGTTTGCCTTCTTAAATCTAGACTACCCAAAGATTACGTGCTTAAAGAAATTTATGGAACTGACCAAGAGATTTATAAAGGGGTGAAAGAGAGTGAATCCATTTTTTTGACTAGCTTCTAAGGTAGTGAGAGTGATAGTAAGAGCAAAAGCTTCTCGGGTGAATCTTCTGATGAAGATTCTAAAGAGAGAAAGAGAGAGCCACTTAGGATTAAAGGAGAAGTGGTAGAGAGAGTTGATAAGAATGGTCGGATCCTACCCAAAAAAGAGCTTGAAACCAAGGAAGTTGACTATGATGAAGTGTTAAAGTAGCTAAGAAAGACCTGAGCTAACATTAACATTTGGGACTTGTTAATGTCATCAAAGAACCATAAGCAGAAGGATGTCAAAGCTTTAGGTCAATTTGCTATGTCTACCACCATCACCCCTAGCGAGCTAATACAAGTGATGAAAACATGCAAGATAAGCCTAATTACCATATCTGATGCTAACTTACCACCAGAAGGAATGGAACATAATTGGCCTTTCTTCATTAAGGCCGAAATAAAGGGTAAAAAGATATGGTGTGCCATGGTTAATGATGGTTTTTTAATGTATATTTGCCTAGCTAAAATCTTATCTAATTTGGGAATCAAAAAGGAGGATCTAGCACCTTCAACCATCACCATTAAAGCATATGATGACATAAAAAGACAAGCTAAAGTCTTTGTTACTACTAAGGTTCAAGTAGGCCCAATTGTGGATGATATGGAATTCATTGTGATTGATATCCCAACTACATTCTCTATTTTGCTAGAGAGAACTTTTGTGACTCCCCTTACTACGTTCTTGAAGAAACCCAATAAGCAATGCACTTCTCGCTAGGTCACCCGTCCTAAAATTTCCATCATAGTGATTCATTTAACTTTTACCAATTTCAATCTAGATTAGGTTATCTGACTCTAAAACAACTTCTAACAATTTTTAGCATCCATTTAGACTAGAAT
>CANXYI011173180.1:0-10282 GCA_948208565.1 Hura crepitans
TTACATAATAATAATAATAGTTAAATTTTCAATAAAAATGAAGTCATTTAAATGGTTAAAGATCAAAATTTTAGTTTAAAAGGTGGCCTAAAATGATAGAAAACATTCAAGGCTGAACTTTAAATTTGGCAATTTTGGAAATTTTTAGTCAATGAACTAATAATTAAATTTTACCAATAATATAATAATTTTTGACCTACTATATACATGAAAATTTTAATTATAACATAGTAAAAATAATTAACTCAAATAATTAAGAAAATGAATAAATGTAGGAATTTATCTTGACTATTAAATTGAATAGTATCACTATTGATCTAAGCCCTTTGTTCATCATTTAATGACACCAAAAATATCTCATAATCTAGAAAAATTAATAAATTAATTTATCTAAGATTTTTATTAGACATTAATCTCAACCATTAAAATTTTTAACACATTAAATCTACACCATTTATTATAAAAATATAAATACCCATAAAAAACTTATTCTTCCATGAAATTGGCTATCTTAACACAACAAAAGACCTCTTTGCAACCTCCAATGGCAACCAATGTCACATGCTCTTCCTCTTCCAATTTTCTTTCTTTCTTCTCACATTAACCATACTAAAATTACTCTAAACCATAAATTGACAACTCTAAACTCCTTTTCTATAAGAAATAACATCTATAGGAGTCTAATGTTCAAGAAATCAAAGTGTGAATAGTGAAAATGAATTGTGCCAAGTGTTATTTTCATATTTTTGAGTTCTATTAATTTTAGTGGGTTAATTTAAGTGTATATTGGATAAATATATGATCAATTTGAGTTTTTGGTTGCTAAATGAATTTATATGAATTTTTAGAAGGCTCAAGTGGATATAGAGGGAAGAAGGACAAGGGAAAGGAGATTATGGAAGCTTGAAAGGGAATTAAAGTGACTAAAAAGAAAGGATTTAGCCTGCAAATAGAGCAAGTGTGCTTTAATTTTAAAGTTGAAGGCAAATTTAGTGTATGAAATTGTTATTATTATAAGTATTTGATAATAATTAATTAGTAAGTTTAATTAAATAAATTAAATTAGTTAAGCATATCTAGATGGACAAAATGGAAGAAAAAATCTCAAAGCAATTTGTTGAAGTTAGGCCAAAATTTATAAAAAAGAAAATGTAAAGGATTAAATTAAAACTTTATTAAGATTTATGGTATTTATAAAAAATTATGATATTAAGGTAAGTTAGTCATGAAAATAACGTTGAAATAAGATAAGATAATAAAATTTTATTTATGCTAAAATTTAAAATATAAGTAAAATTTAGTCATTAATGGAATTTCTTAGAAATAATATAATATTATAATAAGTCGGTGGTATAATGCTTAGGAATGATATAAAATGAAAAGAATGATTGAGAAATCTAATTTATATCTAACAGTCGAAACTAAAGTTGTATAGTAATTAATTAACAAAGGAGAAGTATGACGTAGCCGAAACTAAAGCCATATAGTAATTAAAGTGATAAAGGAGAGGTATGACATAGTATGTGTATTATTTCAGTTATTACCTATGATTGTTTAATGATAGCTAAATAAATTAAAATAATGTGAATAAGGTTATGCATGTTTTATTACTAAGCAAAATTTTATGATGTCATTATTTGTTTTATGTATCTATTGAAAATTAATATGGTTATTTTATGCTTGAATTAGAAAATTGATTTAATTGTAAGAAAATAAAAGATAAGTTTAAATGAAAACAAAGTGTGATACAAATAAATTATGTAATTTGCCATAATAAATGTGTTATAGTCATTAGTAATTAGGATAAATTGGTTAGCAAATTAGGATATATTGCTATGCAACTACTATTGTTGGCCTTAAGCCTATCGAATTGTGGGGTTATACCCTTATTGATATTGATCATTGGTTTCTTGTATAATGCGATCACTTAGTTGTTGTATAGTGTGCTTTTACCATATGATTCGGTACAAGGGTACCTTATTGATATCATATGGTTCTATATGATTGGGTACCTTAGTACCTTATTGGTATCATATGGGTCTCAATATCTTAGTTTAGTAATAACTATGTAAGGGTCACTGGAGCATATTTAAATCTTTAAATTGACATTACTTAATAAAGTGGATATTTAATAATTGGACAATGAACAATTTAAGAACAATATACGTGTTTAATTTGATAAGTAATATTAATCTAACTTAAGTAAGTAATCAAAAATTAAAATGGTTTAGTGTGAACTTGTTTAATGAATATGTGTGTATAGCTAAATAGTATGTTTTTTTTTTATTTATAATATGTTAAACAAGCTTTAAATTTTAAAATTAAGGCAAACCACTAAGCCTAGTGCTTAGCGTGTCATTTGTTTGTGATGCTTAGGTTGTCGATAGAAGAGGGAAGAAAAAATAGCTTTTTTGTCAAGTTTCCAGCATCAAAAGTTCAAGCATCACAATTTGTTTATTACATGTCCTTTTGATTTTGTTAACTCAATCATATACATGCTCAATTAGATAATGAATGTAAATCTAATATGTTAGTTATTTTTGGATCTTGTTATGTACATGAGTATGATAAAGAATGATTATGTTAAAAATGAATGAAGTAAATTAAAGTGTATTTGTGCTACTTGTGTGAATGTTGCGATTGAAATAAATATAAGGTATGATTGAGTTTGACCTGGTTGAAGTTATAAGGAAATTGAATTGAGAAAATATTAGGAATGTATATTTTAATGTAGGTATTATTTAGGTAGTGCTTCTGGTACAATCGTTATATTGCTAGATTTTCGAACACTATATCCATTTCTTATAATAAAAATATATCACTAGTAAATGGTTAGACATCAATAAGAGGTATGTATAGTTAGTATAGATTTCAACTATAGACATGAATTAGCTAGTTGTGTATTATGAATTGGATATTGTAATATGTGGCATCTTAATCTAGGTCCTTAATAGATACATGTTAAAGGTGTTATTACAATCTTAATAAATTAAATAATTACGACCTCTGTCCTGTATAATCAACCTTGACATTGAGTCACATAAAATAAGCATATCAATAAACCAATGTAAGAGTTTCAATTGAGATAGCTGTTGATAAGGAATTAACCTAATATTTGAATAGTAGCTATAAATTGCTGTTGAATTTGGATTAGATGTTGTTGTTCAACATCAGTTACTTACACAATGTATGTTGATTTTATTTTAAAGTCTAAAGCAATATAGTTATGAAAGGTTTTAGATTTAATTGCTATGTTTTATATTTGTATAAAGGGAACAAATTAATGTTCCTTAAATTGTAGTTGCTATATAATCTTGTTAAAATGTTTATTGCTCTATTATTATATTTCAGTTAAGTTTTTATACTTTTACGAAGTAATATGTTTACTGATTTTATTATTGCAAAGAGAAAAAAGAAAATTGTGATTTGAATTCCTTACTGCTAAATCCATATTATGATGTATTGTTACAAAATAATGAGACTTTGCTATTTGTAAATTCTATCTAACAATGGTAATTATATTTTAATGTTTTAAAAAGAAAATAAGGTAAAGAATTAAACAAGAAACGAAAGAAGTTAGGGTATGCTATGTTGTATACTTTAATGTTTGTTGCTGAAATTGTATTATCCTATCTTTTATTTCTTTAAAATCTTATAAATTTTATCTACGAATGTTTTTAATTGTTAAGACTAATTAAACAAGCGTACTACTTGAGGTTGCATATATGATTTTGTGATTTTTAAGGTTAAATGGAAAAACTTAGATGAAATGACGATGAATTTTAGATGTAGTGTCATTGCCTTAGTGAGGCTTTATATGTAGATATAAAGAAGTAAATAATCTTTCTTATATGTTCATAATTTCTCATGTTATGGGTAGAATACTTCATCTTTAGATAGGAATCATAATTATATTAGAAAGGTATGACTATATTAATGGCTATTCAAAGTAACTAAATGCCTAAAACATTATATAAATAAATATGCATTCGTATAAGAAAGCCCAAAATGATATTGAAATGTTTATAAGGACGTTATAGTGACAAAATAGTAACACTTTAATTAGGTACAAAGATAAGTATGTAGATTTTAATCCTTATAACTATAACATGAATATTAAGTAACATAAATGTGTTATTTGAACACAGATGAACATGTAAGAAAGATTAATAAAGTCTTAGAACTTGAAGGATATGAATATATAAAAGTTAATAAAAAGTAAAAGAGACATTGAATTGATTATTATGCCAAACTATATGATCTTTATTAAAGAAATAATGTAAATAATCTAGTGTACAATGATGGCCAATAGTATAAATAAAGAACATATGTGTGTTTATTTAAAGCAAATACATATATTATGCTCTTTTGAGGTAAGAATGTCTATAAGGTTAGAGTACCTTATTTGACCAATATATGCAATGTTTGAGACATGTATGCAAGTATGGATATGAAAAAAATGGCTATATGTAGATAGGTATGAGACTTAAATGTATGTGAATAATATGTGGTATATGTGTGCATAGATATGCACATACATAATCTTATGATAAATTTGTGACATACGAAGTGAACAATCAAATAGAAAGATTAGAATATACTAAATGTATACGGAAATAGGCCTTTCATGGCTAAAATGTTCAATCAAAGTATACATGTACATGTGTATGGGAAAAGTGTCCTCTAGATAGCCTATGAGTATTTTAGGCATAGCTTAGATATGTGCCACTTGAAGAATATAACATGGAAATGATGAAATAGAAATTGTACCTATTTCTACCTATGATATATTGTTGCCTTTAGGATAGTTTGGCATGCCAAATAGGGGATATTAGCATATTCATATACTTTAATATAACTTTGGCTATTTTTGTTTCTTTGCACTATATAGTAGTGCTAGCATCACACTTTGTTCTTAGGGTACCATAAAGATTATGCTTGAAAGAGAGCATTTGTACCCATCCCATTATCCAAGCACCATAATCATATCCAGAAAGAAATAAGTCAATTATTAATTAAATGTTAAATGAGTACTGATGATTCTTATAAATGAATTTAATTCTAATGGATATGGGATTATGCATTTAAATATATGTATGATAGAGCATGAATCATAGGGTAAGTTAAATACTTGTATGTATGTTATAATGTACAGATGTGTCATGTGACATAGTATATGTTTTGTGTTATCTCCATAATAAATGATATATAAAATACTATATGAAAGAAAAGTACGTACGTATGCATGATGTGATTTAAAGCCTATGAATAAAAATGATATACACAAAGAAGAAGAATACAATTAAGGTATTACACATTTTTATAAATTATATGTATGAATTAAATCTTATATTCATGCTTAAATGTATAGTTTATGATATGTAATTTGATACATTACTTAAATTGTTAATGTTAGGAGTTATATTACTACATGTAAGGATGGGATGAATGTATTAATGATGCAATTTGATTTATAGGTAATGATGTATATATACGTTTAAAATGAGTAGGTTTTGGTAATACTACATTACCATTATGTTATGTCTAATGTTTTTATAGACATTGTTTATATATAGTATCAGTCATTTAGACTAGAATATACACCACTGAGCGATTATGCATAATATGAGGTTTTTCTTTACGTCGGTTTAAGGTAGAGTGGCAAAGATGAAGGGTAAAGTTGGGCACTGCATCAAAAAGTTCAAGTAAAGCAAGAGATAGAGAGTTTCTAGATTTCTTTATTAAAACTATTGTGTTAATATTTTATATTGTTAATTTTTATATCTATAAAAGATTATGTCTAATGGTAACTCAAAATTAATGATGTCTTATAATTATCATTTAATTCAACATTTATATATATGTGTGTGGTATGGCATTATGATTTTATGTCATTGCGTTAGCTTGATGTTGTAAAGATTAGATTTTTGGATTTTGTATAATTATGGTACTATGCATTTGAGGACTTGAATATGAAAGTTTGTGATGCACGTGATTTTATTGGAGTGTTTTTCATATGGGTGGTTTTTTTGAGTACTACCCCAGACAATTGTTATGCTGCCAGATTCTTGGCAATGTGCCCTTTATATGTTAATATTTTAAAGATATAAATGTTTTAGCCTGGAATAGAGAAATGTTTTCATTAAAAGTAAAAATGAAATTTTTTGGCTCACCTTTTCACATACTTTTAAATTGCATTTGTATGTTCTATTATATGTCATATATGTGTGTTGTAACATTTACTTATGGGTTCTCTCATGGAATGGGTAAGGGGTATTACAAGTAGAAAGATAAACTCTATGGTCCTTGAAGAGACCTTGTAGCCATATTATTTCACTTTACGTAGAAGACATAACACAATATTTCACTTCAATAGAGGACTTTGAAATAGTTGATTGCTTTTGGTATTTCCAAGCGATGAGTAACTGTGACCCTTAGTCTTAACCCAAGGCTAACACTCGTGGCTAAGTAAATTCTTTAAAAAAGCTTCAAAAATTTATAAATTGACTTAAGATTTATAAAACTTGTCCTAAAGTAACAAAATTTGTAAATTAAGTCAATCCTTACTAATTAAGCACAATTAAGCATATAAAATGTAGAAATCATAAGGAAAATAGTACATAAATACACCCTATCAAATCCCCCAACACTTAAACGGTGCTTGTCCTCAAGCACTGAGACAAAGAGAAACAAATAGTAGAATGTAGTCTCCTTTCCACAGCCATTATTGTCCAATTCTAGTAACTCAAGCCATAAAAATAGGAAAGATATCAAACAACAAATTTCCATACTCCAACAAGATGAAATGACAATCCTCAACAACTTAATGAAACACTAGCTTAACATATTTCAATCACATAATAATTCTTAATCCATCTAAAATTAAGCCAATGCATTTGAAAAAATGCATCCAAACCTATTGAGATACAATTCACACAAGGCAAACAAGTATTAAAAGTGGACACCAAATAACCAAGCATCAAAATCAATAATTCAACACGTTCTTCTTAGTTCATTCATCAAATTAGACACGTATTAGGCTTGCCTAGGTATCTTTGATAGATTACAGCCTTAGGTGGCTACTAGCACCACTTATAAACAAGTGAAATGTGAGTGATTCGAATCATTTTTAACCCAAGTACAAGGCTAACTCTCCTAACATTGGTTTGCTCCATACACAAACCTCTCTTTTTTTTTCTTTTTTTTCTTGAGAGCTTGCTTAAGCGAAACAAGTGTCGTGCCACCTAAACCAACTAATGATAGTAACCATAATTCCCCAAGACTAGCATAGTGAAAAATTTAAGGACTGTGCCCCTTTTTTTTCAAATGTATATTAAAACAAGAGAGGAATTTTAATTTGAAGGCACTAGTCTTCAAGTCTCTTTTCATGAAATTACAAACATCAAGAATAGTATCTAGGTAAGTTTTAGCTACCTTTTTCACATATGCATGGAAATTCAATTGATATACATACAAGATTAATTGTTTAACCCTTTTAATCTAAGCATAATGTTTAAATTTATGAGTTGCAAAATAATAAGTGGGAAGTAAAGAAATAGGTTGTTTAATCATCTTTTCTAAAATTCACAACTTAAATCACTAAACTCAAGTAGTAAGGCTGTTTCAAAAAAATCACAATCCATATATCAAAAGAGCATGCAAGTGACTTGCAAATGACGCTAAAAAAATTTTCCTAAAAATCTAGAAAGAAAGAAAACTAAACTAAACTATACTAACTATAGTCATCATTCAAGCAAAACAAAGATTACAAAAAGGATGTACATCTCCCTATGCTTAAATAAGACAACATTCTCATGCGTGAATAACCAAAAATAATCAATAAACAAAAAGTAGAAGGACAAAAAACTCCCTTAGGTAGGCCATTATATGCATGAGATGTGGTCGATGTTAAGGCAGTGACAAATACCGATGATGTTCTCATCCATGCATATGAATTGGTCCTCGACCAATCTAACTCATCTTTCGAAGGAGTAAAGGCACTCATATATCTTCTCATAACCTTTTAAAGTATCAATTTTAGTCTCTGGTTGTAAGGGACCAGCTCTTTAAGTTGGATAGGTGAAGTGTATCCTATCTCTTCTATAAAAAATCCTCAAGTGGCTAGGGATTACTGGACCTATAAGACCAAAACACACATCCTCATCTTTTCGAACCAATAAACCTATACTATTCAAGCATCTAATATTCAAAGGAGACATGTCATAAGCAATATACAGATCATTATCATCCAAATCAATCAAATGTGCAGGAACAATAAAATGGGTGATATATGAACCTAAAATAAGTGGCCTCCTAAAATACAAAACATTAGATAATTGAGTAGCAAGCCAAAATCCTAGATTCACTCTCTTAGTAGTTATCATACACCAAAGAAAAAATAACTCGATTTTTGAAAGAATTCCATGTGCATCTTTCCTACCTAAAAAAGAGAAAGTAAATATTTTATGTATATATCTCAATGACCCATCTTGTAAAAATATATCTCTAGAGGAACTTAGGTCATAATTTATGGTGTCACTCCGTATGTATTGCCTATAGACAGTTAGGCCATCAAAATTAGCATGAAAATCACACAAGCTAGTAAAAAATGCATTAGAATCAGTCTTTTCCTCATAAATAAATCCTATGGCGAGATTAAAACTAGTAATGGAAAAATTAAACCTTTGTCCTATCAATCTAAATGAAATCACATTAGGTGTGCCTAGGTTAAAATTTGCTAAGTCTTTTAGTTTCTTAAACACTAATGTAGCATAAAATTCCCTAAAAAGCTCAATAAAAGTAGGCAAATTCACATAACAATAAGTTTGGCACCTAATGTTGGCAATCAACTCATTCATATGGTCAGCAACATGTAACTTAGATAAAGTAAACTGATGTATAGATTTGTATTGCATAATAGGTAATTTAGAAACATCAGTATACCTATTTTGCTCTTTCCTATTAGTGAATGTCAAGTGACATTGAGGAGATCATCGCTGGGTTACAAGATAGCCTTTCCCTTACTAGTGTTGGGAGGATGTCATTAGTGCTAGTACATATTACGTGCAGCGCTTGTGCACCACTGGCAATGTGCGTAACTTTGGCTTACCGGGTTATGGCCCATTACATGATGGGAAGGGCATTGGCATCACGTGCAGTTTGACACTTGGTGTGATTACTACAGAGTGCAAATCTAGTGGCTGGGCTACGGGACTATGACAACATTGCCATTCACTAACAAGTCTGTGCATTGTAGTTTGCCTAGATCTATTGGTTGTGCTGTGATGCATGGTGCAGGCTAGGACAGTGGCTGCTTAGCATGATCTTGGTGGCCACGTCAATGGTCCTTTCTTATGAATAGCATGCTTGCCAAAGGCAATGGTTGAGGAAAAAGAAGGTAGAGTGAAGAGGTAGGCTGATGCCTTTTCACTTAGATTTGTAAAAAAAATATTAAGTTAGGAATAGTAAAAAGGTAATATAAAATATGAGTTAAAAATTATAAAAGAAGAGTATGTGATTTTTGTGTGATAGTCATGGCCCAAGACTAAGACCCATGGCTATTTGTATTTTTCTAATATTGTAATTTTTAACAACATTAATTTATTGATGCTTTTTCGCCCTCTATTATTGTTAGACCTAAACACCAAAGGACAAAAAAACACAAATCAAAAAACCTTATCAGGTCCTAAGGTTGAATATAAACCATAAAAAAATAATAATTATAAAAATTCAAAAAAAAATTAAATTAAGTAACATCATAAAAATAAAAATGAAAATTATAAATATTCAAGATCTTAAAAATATGTAAAAGCTATAAATGACAAATACAATTTGCCATGGAAAATACAACAAGCTTATTTAGACAAAAATTTAAGAAAATTAAAATCAAAATTACAAAATGTAGATAAATGAAAACAAGTAGAAAAATCAAATAAAAATTTTGAGTTGCCTCATATAAGCGCCCTTGTTTAATGTCTGAGGATAGACATTACTGCCATTAATTAATTCAAATATGACAGTTCGATTAGGCTTACTTCCTCTACGTTGCACACCCAATTCACCTTTAAAATTTTTTCATTATTCAAATAAGCTATTTTCACTGCACCATGATAAAAATTTTGATTAATAATAAAAGGCCCTACCCATCTAGAATGTAATTTAACAGGAAAGAATTTCAAGAGAGAATTAAAAAGTAAAATTTTTTTACCAACTAAAAAATGTTTCTCTGAAATTTTCTTATCATGATAAGTTTTTATTCTATCTTTGTATAAAACTGTACCAT
>CANXYI011173205.1:0-15836 GCA_948208565.1 Hura crepitans
CCTAACACCTGTGTGATTATGTGTGTGAGGTGTTTGTGGCAATTGAAGGGCAGCTTGAAGTCTATAAAGGGAGAGAGAAGTCACTATAGAAGTTGGATAGCTTGGGGTTTTTGTGGATTCAAGGGACTTCTATCACTTGTAAGTGAACTTCAAGCCTTTCTTTCATGCAATGGGATGCCTCAGATGTTGATCAATAATGTAGGATGGCTGAAATATGGAGCTTATGATTAATTTCTTCCATGGGAGTGTTAATTAAGTGAGAACTTAGTGAATTAGGGAGACATGATTCAAAGAACTTGAAAATTTAGCTCCATTTGCTTACTGATTTTGATGGTTATGGATGCTTGGCTTAGATGTATAATGATTAGAATATGAATAAAGGATCTCTTGGTATGCTAGAGTAAGAATTATGGCAATTGTGATTGGAAA
Organism: Hura crepitans; assembly: GCA_948208565.1. NCBI lineage: Eukaryota > Viridiplantae > Streptophyta > Magnoliopsida > Malpighiales > Euphorbiaceae > Hura > Hura crepitans. Next base: position 430 of record CANXYI011173205.1, read on the forward strand.
ACACTATGAATTATAGCTTCCATGTTTGTACCCAAGAGCTATCATGAGTGAGTTCTATGGGTGATGCTTTGTAACTTATGAAAATTGGCTTGAAATTAGGTGTGTATGTGTGCAATTGTGTTCATGGCATACATATAGGGATGAATATTGATCTAATGTGAAAAAGGAATGTAATTGTGTGTTGTTTTCCTTTGGTACCCGAGAGCATATTTATGGCATTATGGCATGAAATTTAATCTTATTAAAGTGTTAGTCAAGTAAATTATAATGGCTAGATAATTGGTTTATAATGACCTTGAATTGAACAATGTATATGGCATATTGATAGATAAAATATACTTTGAGAATGTGTCTTTAAATGACTAAAAAAATGGAACTAAAACATGAGATGATGGCTTAGAATAATGGCTTAAAAAGGGACTTGAATTTCACTATGAAAATTTAATATTTACTTATGCCTTTAGGGTTAGATTTGAGATATACGAATTAATGGCAATTGTGCCTATTGTTTGGCCTTGGAAATGGCTTAGATATGTTTGGCTTTGGGCCTATAAATGTGATTGGTAAGATGTTGAAAACTGTGGTGTAATTGGACTTAAAATAGTCCTAGAATTATGTTGTGGAAAGTGGTCGAAATGACCTATAACTGTCTAGTTAACCATTACTTGAACCAAAAATGTAACTGGACAGAAAGTATTAGTTTCCTAAGAACTAATGCTATGATAAATTATAACATATTAAACCTTGTATATTGGTAATAATAGGACTTAATATTATTTTGGGGATTTTACCCAGTAGAGCCAAAATGTGGCTATACCAGACTGGCTAAAAAATAAATGGTGTGATAAAATTTATAACTGTCTTTTATTAAAAATTAAATATTATAAGAATACTTTTGGTTAATAAATTAACTTAAAATGAGCTACTTGGCCCATTAGTTAGACACCCACTAGATGGGTTGACCGGTTAACTTAGGGTTTTTGCAGTTGCTAGTTGTTTGATGTTCAGGCAGTAAATTTTATTAGTGGCTAGAGAGGTCTACGAGCTAATCTCCATTATGTCACCTAGATGTTGAGATCTTATTTATGGCTAGGGAGGCCTATGGACTGATCTCTATTATGTCACATAGATATTATTTAATTATGTTTGGAGAAGCTACATGATGATCTCCATTATGGCACATATGCCGATGTAGCAGTGTAGGTCCATAATAGGGACCACTGTACTAGTTTATTTTCCCTCTAGATCCAGTGTTTTTAACTGTTGTCTTCCTAGTCGAGCAAGTGAATTAAATTAAGTGAATAATAAAAATGGTTATGAAAGTACAATTAAGCATAATTAGATAATATTTCCTGAGTAATTGATGAAATACAGAATAAAAGGTATTTTGGTCATTTTACATATATGTTGTTAAATAAATTGATTCATGTAAAGTATACATGCTATGAATATTGATAACTACTCTAAATAATATATGTGAGTCAAAAATGCTAATTCATGACTTATAAATGCTTTAGGGGTATTTTAGTAATTTGGCACCATGTTATATAAATTGAATCAAATAATAAGGTAAACTTAATTATTAGACTACACATGTGAGAAAAGATGTAATGCCATGATTTAAATGGTTTAAGTTCACCACTCAGTATCTTGTATACTTAGTGTACCTATTTTGGTGCACAGGTACTCAAGAGTAGAATCCTGCCTTATGAAGCATGTTGATAAGAGTTCAGAGGTACTTGTAAAGGAATAAAAAGTAAATGTTGTACAATTTTGATATCTATATACCTAGGTGGGAAGTGGGTAAAAACATGTATTTAAGTTCTATATATGTGATTTATATAAGTAAGCATAAACTGTTGAAGTAAATAAAATAGCTTTATATGTTTTTCTTGTGAATGTATGTTTAGGAATGATGTTTGTTGATGATGCGAGCCTGAGACTCTATATATACATGCTTTTATCTGTGGCTTGAGGCTTGTGTTTGCTATGTATAGCCATTGATGTTAGGATGAGAATAGGGGACTAGATGGGTCTAGAAGTTGTGAAATGTTTATAGAAGGGAATAAGAAGTTTTAAAATTTTTTGGATAGGAACCTAGACAGACATTATGCTATCGAAATTTCTAAGATTTTTGGGAATGACCTGTAATTACTTGAAATTGGCATCCTTTATAGATTACACCTTGAGTGAGATATAAAACCAATGAGTGAATTTGGAAATAAAGTTAAATTGATGTAAGTAATGAAAGTTAAATGAATGGTGCAGTGGCTAATAGTAGGATGGGTGACCTAGGAGTGCGTACATACCTATGGGGTTTCTTAAGGGATCTAGTAAGGGGTGTCACATGTTAAATTAGCTTGAATTGATTTAATGTGTTTTGATATGAGTTATGATGATTGTATAAGGGTTGTTGGATGCCTTAAATGATGCATAAATGATGGAGAAGTGTATAGATGTAAGATGGCCAAAACACTTAAGTAAGGATGTAGGTGTGTGTTGGTTGAAAATGACATATATAGTGTGAAATTGTTTGATAATGTGTCAATAATGCAAGTTTGATATGTGGGAGTGTATATTTAAGGTTTGATCGAATGATGCATATTGATATTGCTTTGTGTATGTTAGTTGTAAGTATGCTTAGATAATTTATGAAGTGTCACATACAATTTGTTTGTAATATGAAGTAATATTATATGTTAAAGTATAATTTTAGAATTTAGGTTTGAGTTTACTATAATGGCTAAATGTGTTGTGCCCTTAAAATAGTGATTTTGTATGATTAATATAGTAATTTCATGTATAAAAATGAATATATATGTATAGAATGAATATTATGTATATGTATGTCTCAAGTTGACATAATGCAAGATTATGGTTATGTTTATCACATTTGTGTGTTATGTCTCTTAAAAGGGTTAATATAAAAAGTATGCAGACAGATGTTTGTTATAAGGATGTATATATGCCTTTGAGGTCATGAAACACTTGATTATGAATGATAGCCTATGGTGGCCAAATGGTCTAAAATACATTTTATGGATATGTTAATTTGTGGAACATATTGATATGCTATGTTAAGTATGGAATATAAAATGTGAAAGGACATTTTTAGCATGTGCTATAGCTATAAAGATTAATATGTAAATCATGGTTGATGTGATGATAATAATATTGCTATGATATACCTAATAATCATTATGTGAGTAATAAATAAAAAATATAATATACTCCTATTAAGGTCATTTGTTGAGCATATACTAAATAAAACTTACATAAGCTATTTTAATATGGTAAAACTAAAAAGAAAAAGGTGATGCCCATATGTGTAAACAACCTAGCTTGGATAGGTTGACCGGTTAACTAAGGAGTTTAGTAGCTACATAGGGCACTTCGGTGCTACGAACCCTTAGGTCCATGATTTGGGCACTTCGATGTTACAAACCTATGAGTTTATGGTTTAAGCACTTCAGTGCTACTGGCCTATAAGTTAATGGGCCACTATTTTGCCTTCAGGCTATATGATTGAGTTGAGTCTTATGAGTCACTATACCTCTGTGGTCACTATTGGGACCTTTGTGGTCACTGAGTCTCATTGCCTAGTTAAGGTTAACTATCCCTTATATATAGGCAATTGAGATGAAATCAAATTGTAACCCAATGTTTGATATAATAACAAATGCTAATGAGATTTTAATTTATGTGTATGAATAAAACATGCAAAAATGAATGTTGTTACATGGCTTTAATGATGCATTAGAGTTTTAGTCTCGTAAAAATCCACATTCAAAAAGCTTGAAAATTTAAAAAAACACAATTAATTAACTTAGCTTGATTTAGTAAAATACTTCCCGATGTTTAAAAATTCCAATTGCAATGCCATTAGGCTATTTGGAATTTTTAAGTATCAGGTTGTATCGATCTCGAATTATTTTTGGCAAAAATTAATTTATTTTACGGTTTAGCTTTGCCTATTGCACTATTCATAAGACACTACTGTAAAATTTTCTTTTTTGTTTTTAACCATCCAAATGACTTTATATTGGCTTTAAATTTTGTTCAAAATTATTTTATAATTATTACTATCTATTGGTCTAATTAGTGTGACTTGAGTTTCGAGAAATACTATTCATAAAAGTTGGGATTTTTGGGACGTTACAATTTTCACTCCAAAATTTGCCCAAAATTATATTATGATTAATAATTGCATTTAGTAGAATTAGTGTGCCTTGGGTCTTAGAAAATACAATTCACATCACAGGAAATACTATTCATAATACTAAGATTTTTAGGCATTGCATTTTTTCCCCTCTTTGAAGAAATTTTGTCCCATAAATTACTTAGTCCAAATGGTTGTGGATATTGCTCTATCTAAGTGTCGCTCTCCCGGGTTGCTTTTTTCATGCCATGATGTCATCATAGTACCTTACTAGAGGCACCATTTTGTTTGGCAACTCTTTAACTTTTGAAGCTAAGATTCTCATTAGCTTTTCTTTGTATAATAGATCTAGCTGTATCTTTATTTCTTCAACTAATAGCATAAGTGATGGATCTATTTTGTATCTCTTAAGCATTGACACATGAAAAACATCATGTGTTTGCTATAGCTTAAGAGGTAAAGTTAGTCTATAAGGCACTGGTCACACACATTCAGTTATCTTGTAATGGGCCAATGAATTATGGACTTACCTTACCTTTTTTGCAAATTTTAATACCTTTTTCCATAGAGATACCATGAGAAACACCTTATCTCCCACTTCATACTAGATATCTTTTCTTTTTAGATCTATGTATAACTTCTATCTATCTAAAGCAACCTTTAACCTCTCTAGAATAATCTTCACTTTCTCCTCTGCATCTTTAGTCAAATTTGGTCCTATAAGCTTATTCTCACTTATTTCGCTCTAACACAATGGAGTTCTACATCTTCTTCCATATAAAGCTTTATAAGGAGCCATGTTGAGGCTCACTTAATGACTATTGTTGTAGGCAAACTTTGCCAATGAAAGATAACGGTCCTAACTTAATTTAAACTCAATGGCATAGCATCTCAATATGTCTTCAAGAACCTGAATGATTCTCTCTAATTGACAAATCCATTTATGGGAAGAACATCATGTTAAAACTGAGTCGAGTACCTAAGGTATTATGGAGTTTCTTTTAAAACCTTCATGTAAACTATGGATCCCAATGAAAAATAATAGATGACAGCACACCATGCAACTAGACAATCTCATCAATATACAACTCTACCAGATTCTCTATGGAGAAATCTATTATCATAGGTATAAAGTGTCCTAACTTGGTCAATCCGTTAACCATATCCCAAACTGAATCATACTTATTTCTCATCATCAATAGCGTAACTACAAAGTCCATAGTAACTATATCCCATTTCCACTCTAGAATTGCTATAGGATGAAGCAATCTAGATGGAACTTAATGCTCAGCCTTTATGTATTGACAAGTAAGGCATCTTGTTAGAAACTCAACTACATCTTTCTTTATGCCTGACCACTAATAAGTTGTCTTCAAATCCTAATACATCTTAGTACTACTGGGATGTATAGCATAGGGTGCGTTATGGGCTTCTTGCAAAATTTGCTTCCTCAGACCTTTAACATCAAGTGCATATGAATAGTCATGATAATACAAACAACCATTATTCTTGATCACATATTTAGTAGGCTTCCCATCTTGAATCATACTGATGACATTCATAAGCCTATGGTCATCCTTCTGAGCATCTTTCACAACTTTTAGAGCTTATATGAACTTTTTGCTAAAAGCATCTGCTACCACATTGGCTTTCCTAAGATGTTAGTCAATAAGGAAATTATAGTCCTTTAATAACTCTATCCATTTTCTTTGCCTTATATTTAAGTCTTTTTAAGTAAGAAGATATTTCAAACTCTTGTGATCAGCATAGACATAACACTTTTGTTTAGAGCAAACACTATGGCTATAAGCTTTAAATTATGTGTTGGATAGTTCCTCTCATGTGGCTTTAGCTTTCTTGATGCATAGGCAACAACCTTACCCTCTTGCATAAGCACACATCTTAACCCATTCAAAGAAGCATCACTATAGATCATGAAATCTTTCCCTAATACCAGTTGAACTAGGATTGGTGCTTTTATCAACATATTCTTCAACTTATCAAAGCTCTTTGGGCACCTATCATCCTAAATAAACTAGGAATTCTTCCTCAAAAGATGTGTCATAAAAGCAGCAATAAGAGAAAACCATTTGACAAATTACTTGTAATAGCTAACTAAACCCAAGAAACTTCTTATCTTTATAGTGTTCCTAAGTGGCTTCCATTCTATAATAGCCTTAATCTTATTGGGATTACCTTGAATGCCATCTGCTAATGCTATATGCCCTAAAAAAGACACCTCATCTAGCCAAAACTCACACTTACTAAGCTTGGCATAGATCTCTCAACATCTTAGCACAGTTCTCAAATGTTTCTTTTGTTTATCTCGATTCTTTGAATAAATAAGGATATCATTAATATAGACCATAATAAACTATTCCAAGAATGGATGAAAGATGCAATTCAATGAGATCTATAAACACTGTTGGAGCATTGGTAAGCCCAAATGGCATTACCAAAAGCTTATAGTGGCCATAGCTAGTTTTGAAAGCTGGCTTATGTACATTTACCTTATTCACTCTCAACTAATAATACCTTGATCTTATATTAATCTTGGACAAAACACTAGCCCCTCTTAGCTGATCAAATAAGTCATTAATCCTAGATAGAGGATACTTGTTTTTGATAGTGACCTTATTCAACTATCTGTAGTCCACATATATCCTTAAAGAGCTATCTTTCTTCTTGACAAAAATAACTATTACTCCCTATAGTGACACACTAGGTCTGATGTAACCCATGTCCAATAACTCCTACAGCTATAATTTTAACTCACTCATCTCTATAGAAGGCATCATATAAGGAACCATGGACACTGGTGCTAGTCTTGCAAAACCTCAATCCCAAATTCAAGCTCTCATTCTGGTGGTAAACCAAGTAGCTCTTCTGGGAAAACATCCTCGAGCTTTGCCACTGTTAGTATCTTACTTGCCTTTGATTCCACTCTTTTGGTGTCAATCACATAGGATAAATGAGCTTGTCAACCTTTTCTAATCATACATCTTGCCCTAATTACCAATATTACATTGGACATACAATTTAATCTTTCTCCCACAACTATTACTTTTATCCCATCATTAGCTTTAAGTGTGATCTACTTCTTTCTACAACCATAACTATAAGATACTTAGATAACCAATCTATTTCCAAGATCAAATTAAACTCATTGAAAAGCATCTCAATAAGATCAACTACAAACTCATGTCCTTGTACTGATAAGAGACAATCATTATAAACTTTGTTCATAATAACATGTTGACCTATCGAGTTGCTAACCATAATGTCTATATCAAGTTCTTTAGAGATAACCCCTATCTTATGCTTGTGTGGTACATATGTATGAATGTCTTAACCCCAGGTTTATCAAAGTTAAAACAAAAAGATCAAAGAGATAAAAGATATGCAAAATGACCTTTGGTGAATTTGCCACTTTTATGGTTTTGATGGCATACTACCTAGCAGGTGCTTTGGGCTCTATTCGAGTCTCTAATCTAGCTTTCTACTCAATCCCAGCTCATTCTCCTCTATCACTTCTCTGCCTTCTAACAACTATAAGAGATAACCCTTGTACTTGAGTAGAAATTGCTTGCTTCCTAAGGCAATCTCTAGCAAAATAGCTCTTAGAGTTACAACTATAATATGCTCCTAAGATAGTTAACTAACGTGTACCTCTATGTCACTTGCCACAGTGCTTACACTGGGCTATTGATGCTTTCTTAGTTATGGGTACTAAAGCATTAGCTACTGATGTCTACTATTTAGCCTTAGATTGTAAAACCTAGATTGATCCCTGAGACTAATTCTTTCTCTATCTCTATTGAGGTCTAGACTACTTACTCCTTGGTTTCTTCTTAGAAATAAGGGCTACACTAGCTTGTCCCTAGCAAAAAGACCTCTTCTTCTGAAAATTATCATACTAGAGCACTAGATTGATCCCTAAGACTGATTCTTTCTCTATCTCTATTAAGGTCTAAACTACTTACTCCTTAGTTCCTTCTTAGATATAAAGGCTACACTAGCTTGTCCCTGGCTAAAGGAACTCTTCTTCTAAAAACTATCTCACTTCTCCCTTATCTTCTAAATCTCTTCTATGGTATGGCAACTTGCAACCAAAGTATAGAAGTTTATAAACCTGAAACATGATCTCAAGGTTTAGCCCCTTCTCAAACCATTTACATTGGTCCTCCTCAGTAGAAACCATCTCTTTAGCATACCAACTAAGCTATGCAAAATCCTTCTCATATTCTATTATGGACCTCTACCTTTACTTTAGGTGCACAAACTCTTACCTCTTCTAGTCTAGGCAGTGCTCAATTATGTACTTCTTCCAAAATTCTTTTAGGAAAAACTCCTAAGTTAAGTCTTCTTTTGCCTTGTGCTCAGTAATTGTCTACCATTATTTGAATGCCTCATCAATTAGGAGACAAATACATAATTCACATATTCCTTTTGCTTGCATCTCAACTACTGCATAATCTTCAAAGTTTAATCCAACCAATATTCTAATCTTCAAAGTTCAATCCAACCAATATTTTACTCAATAAGATCCATCAAACTTCTTACCCTTGAAATCTTTAGCTCTATTCTTCTTAAGCCTCTCAAGATAAGTTTTTTGAAGAGCCTAAGGTTTTAGCTAAATTGCCAAAGGTGGAGCAGGATGAATTTTTTTCAATAGTAGCAGCAGGAGTTCCCTACCTTACTAATTCCATCATCTGCTCTAACCAAATAGATTACACTTATGGTCACTGAGCTAAATGCCTAACATTACTTAATGATATGGTATTAGCCCTAGAGGCCTCCTATCCTACTATAGTTAATGGCATGGCTCTCGACCTCTTCTTTACCTTGTGGTTTAGATTGACTCATCCTTAGACTTAATGGACAAAAAATAGATTATAAGCCTCAATATGTATAATTATGTGATGTACACTTTTTAGATCCTAAGGCACTCTTATGTAACCTATGTGTATTAAGGAATGCCTAAATCGAAACACTAATACCAACAAATTTGACACCCCTTATTGATTCAATTGATAAATCTAAATAAGGAGGAGCATATAAATTGATATCTTAAATACTACAATGGAAAATCTTTATCAAATAAAATCTTGTTGTTAAGATTGAAATATATTTTACATGCTTAATGTTATAAAAATATGGATTTTTAAAAACCATTTTCCTTGGTATGTAACACCCATGTTTTGAGGCTCTGTGAATAGTGCCACTAATTTTGAAAAGTGTGCCTAGGGTGACAGGTCACTTGCACATAAATTGAGGTAGTGACATTGGTCATGAAACTTTGGGGGGGCCTTAATTTGATGAAAAAGACAATTTAAAAATTTAGTAGAACTAATAATTCATTTTGAACAATAAGTTACCCCTTTGTGTAATAAAAATTTTAGGAGCTAGAAATGACCTAGGATGAGCTTAGATGAACTTGAAAATAGTGCACCTTGAAGCTCAAAAATTCCACTGAGTTCATTGGTGAAAGAATTTTTGGATTCTGAGGTCGTTTGCAAATTCTCATAATTTTTGAGGTTGGCATGCAAATTAAGGCAGACTGAAAACTACCTTATCGAAGGAATTTGGCTGTGAAAATTTATAAGCATGTAGAGGAAATTAAAGTATGAATTTTAAAATAAATGGTGTAATTTTTTGAGGTCTGTTTGAATTTTTGAAGTTTGCCAAAAAATCAAGATGTTTTAGGATGGATCAAGTGGTTGTGGGACCCACCCACACATTGCTAACTGGTCTATGGCCCTTGACAAGTGTTAAGATGGGTTGGACAAGTGGAAAAATCCACTCACAAAGAAGAAAACATTTTCTTCCCTTTGGCTAGTAGAACCAATGCTAGCTAGGGGAAGAATTGGCATTTTCATTATCTTCTTCGTTCTATTCTAGCAAGCTCTCCTCACCTAAATTCATCCTTATATGTTAAGGACTTGAAGGAAAAATATTTTTTAGTAAATAAGCTTCTAAGAATTAATTAAAAATCATCAAATGTGGAAAGGTCAAGTAATTTTCTAGTAAGGGCAACAAGCTTTCAAGGTAAGCTTCCATGGGAATTCTTTAAGTTTTCCTTGCTGGACATTGGTGTTTAAGGTGACTAACACCTATAGGGATGGTTTTTTATGGCTTTTAAGGTGAATTGAAGTAAAAAGGAGCTTAAAGGAGAGGAGGAAAGTCTAACATGGCAAGCTGGAAGTGCATTTTGAAAAGCTTGAAATGTGGATTGTTCATTCTTTGAGGTGTGAGGTAAGTGAATTGAACCATTAACTTCATGCCTCTTAATTTTTAGCGGCTTCTCCTTTAAGTATGGTTGGTTTAAGAACATGAATTAGTTTGGATAGGTGCTTTCTTTACATGATTATAGCCTGTGGCATGATAAAATGAGAATTGCATGGTTGATTGATGAAAGAAAGTAATGTATATGTTGATTTTGTTATTGGTCAAGAGGTGTATAAGTAGTTAAAGTGTGCTTATGATGTGTAAGGCATAAATTAATGGCTTTTGTATGGATATGTTATGGTATCCCTTATGAATTGATAAAAATATAACTAATTGGCATGAGGTATACATGTAGTCGAGAGGTGTATGATGTGTGCATTATGATAGACATTAAAGGTTGGTATATGGTGTTTTTGATGGTATAAAGCATGTATATATGTGTGATGTTGGCCACGGCATGGATGGCTTTTGTAATGGCATGGCATGCATGGTGTGAAGTATACATGTATGCATATTTACTAGTATGGTAGGGTGGGAGATATATGTATGGTAAGTGATGTTAAAGTGTATGAATTGGCAATGAATCCCTTTGTGGTCGAGAGATATAAATGCCATGGGGACACTTAGTAAGTATGGTATGTAGGCAAGTCTAGTGTACATAGATAATATGAGATAATGTGCATGTAATGCATGATATTATATTGGTATAAACTTAGTCAATGTATAACTTAAAATGGCATGTAACATTGGCAAGGAATGGCATGAATAATGACCTTAAAATTTGACTAGCAAACAAGTATAAAAAGTGGCTTGTAACTTTTCCTATAAGGGCTATGACTTGTAAATAAAAAACATATTCATTTGTGTGCCTTTGAGGGCTATGTCTTGTGATGAATGGTAATGGCATTTTTAACTATATTTTGGCCTTCTAAATGGCCTATAATTTATTATTTTAGGGCTTATGAATTTGATGTAAATAGTGTTGAAAATTACACTGAAAAATAAGGTGAAATGAACCTAAAAAACTTAGTGAAACCTTACTGCAATGACCTGTAACTGTCTTAAAATGACAATTACCTAAACCAATAAATCTACTGGTCAGTAAAGGGCATAAAATGGGGAAATACTTATGGAATTAAATCTGGCATAATATATCATAATCATTGGCAATTATACCCTTGAATATGTTTTCTGATAATTCACCTATTTGTGGCCATACTAGACTGGGCTAAATTCCAACTATGCTATAAAAATTATAATTGTATTTTTTTGAGTTTATAATATTATAAAAAGTTAATCAGTAAAGAAATGGACATTGATTGAGGTTGAATGGCCTAATAGATAGACACCCATTGAATAGGTTAATTGGTTAACTTAGGGATCCTTAGCAACTGTTACACTATCTACTTTTCAGACAAGGCTAGCACAGCAGCGTAGTTCCCTATTGGGGCCACTTTACTAGTCTATTGGATACATAACTTTCCATCCTTGCCACTTAATGCTATAATTGATATTGTTGATGCAACGGCATAGGTCCCAGATGGCCCTAGTCTGTTAGACAAACTAGTCTACTTGGCAGACACAACCACTTTATCACTGATCTTTTATGTGACGCTAGTGCAGCAGCATAGGTCCCTGAGGGCCACTGCACTAGTCTATTGGATAGACCAGTCTTCTGAGCAAGTAACTCTTTATTATTTGCACCTTAGGTGCCAGAATTTAATTGAGCCAGTGCAACAGCGCAGGTCTAGAATGTGGATTACTGCACTAGGTTATTTTCCCTTTAGATCCAGTGTATGTCAGAGTTGTCTCTTAAGATGGGCCAACTAAAGCAATTAAATAAGATTAATAAAATTTACATGTGGCTATAAAATATAACATAGGGGTATTTTGGTAATTTTCCACTGATAATGCTTAAAGGTTAAAATGGTATAGTTTATGCATCTAATAGTTAATAACGGCAAAAAACATAAGTTATATGAGTTATAATGATTAATTGGATAATTTATAGATAGAAACACCCCAAGAGTAAACTAGTAATTTTTGCATGTTAGTACTCTAGGTTGAACTTGGATACTAAAACTATATGAGAATAGGAATATTATGCATGGATAAATTGCTAGACATGTTTCAAAATTTTGAATTCACCACTGAGTATTTTATACTCAGCATACATGTTTCATTATGTAGGTACCAAGAATAAGGAAGTAGCCTTGTAAAGCGTGCAGGGGAGTTCATATGTCAATTTAGAGAAGGTTGATATTGCATATCTATATAGCTTTTGCATTTTATGCACTTAGGAGGGAAAATGGGTGTGATGTATAAAGGGGCATAGGATTATATTTGTATATATATAGATAGACTATGTTGTAATGAATCAGTGGTTAATCCTTGTGTGTATGTATGCCTTATGTGGATGTTTTATAAGCTTGAGGCTCTATTTGATTTCTTGATTATGGCTTGAGGCCTATGATTGCTATTTAATAGATGATAATGATAGGTTGATATCTGGGGGACCAAAAAGGTCTGGGAGATGTGATTACTTGTTATAGAAGTGTTTTACAAGTTGAAAAATTTTGGGATAGTGACTTGGATAGCCGTTGTGCTGTCGAATTTTTATGAAATATCGGACTATGTTGGAATCCCTTTGTAATAATATGAACATGATAACATGAACTTAAATGTTTTATAGAAACAAACAGTTCTGAGTTTGGAGTCAGATAGAGTTGATTAGTATAGCCTAAGTAAAAGTTAAGCGAATGACTACAGGAGAAGTCAGGATGGGTGACCTGGCAGGATATGCACCATTTATTGGGTTTCTTCGGAGATCTAATAGGGGTGTTACAAGGTATACTATTAGGGTCCTTGTGCCAAAATTTTGACAGCATAATGGCTATATTGGGCACTATTCTAAATAGTAACCTACTTAAAAATAATAGTTTTAAACATCTAAAAATAGTACAACATCATCTGGGTCCATCTAACCCTCTAACTCAACTTAACATCCAATCTCAACATATATTAAACATATGTAGTAAAAAGATATCATACATGTCATGTATTATAACCATTCTTAAATAAATAAGTTAATATATGCCATTATTGAGTTACAAAAATATTTATATCTCAGATTAGGCCCAATGCCTCAAATTACATAAAAGTGCCATTTAAAGAGTACAACATTGATTATACAAAAAAAAAAATCAAAATACCAAAATAATTGTCTCTTGATTCCTTACAACTATAGAGGCTTTGACTCTAAATCTTTGACCTATGCATCAAAAAATAAAACAATGGATTAAGTGAATGCTTAATGGTGTAATCAACATAATATGTATGTTCATAGTTAAACATGTATTCTCAATAAGTAAATTACAACCATAAATCATGATCAATAATGCAAGTCTCATGGCATACTCGATTTGTATAATTCTAATATCTTCATTCATAAACTATATTCATGTTATGATGTAGGCAATCTTGTATACTTAAGTCCTATTTCATAATCAATCATAAGTTTGCATATATACATCACATTAAGCAACATACATAACATATCATGATAATGTCAACATACATATAAATTATGTTTATTTATGTATATATTTATAAATCTTGATATTTTTCTTTGGCCATACATGATAAATCAGTATATATACAATGGTCCATGTAGGAACTATATAACTACTGCACCAACCTAGTGGTGCACAATGGCTCTATGAACCTATACGATTATTGTACCAACCTAGTAATATATAGTGGCTCTATGAACTAATACGACCATTGTACCAACCTAGTCTATGTATGTGCAATGCCTTAATGAACCTATGCAACTGCTGCACTAGCCTAGACTTTATCAATATGTAATGGCCCCACTAGACCTATATAGTTGCTACACTAGCTTAAAGGCACAGTAGTATCCTGATGGCTGATATTTATCCTCAGTTGACCGGTTAACCTATCTAATCTAGGTTGTCTAATCATATGGGCCAATCATTATTTGCAATTATAAAGCATACATATGCCATTATGTTCACTTTTTACTTTATTATAAATACAAGCCATACATTCACATAATCATGTCAATAAGAGCAAGAAAGCATTTGGCCATCCCTTAGCTTGCATACTCAATATCCCCATTTCATGGTTATATATAATTCATCAATATAACATAAAAAGGCCATTTGTCCACCATATGGCAAAATACTTAAAACTCATTCCTTCATTTCCTAACATGCTCATCATATTAGATTTAGGTCATAAACTCAACATCATCAATATTATGCTTTTACATAATTTCAATTAGCATTACTAGCCACCATTTATCACCATTTTAATCATATTATTACTATATGCCATATAAGCATTTATTATCCTCAAGGCATCATTAATGAAACTTTTGGCCACATTAAAACCAATATGTCCAAGCATTTATTTCCATCACAATCACACATAATTACATGCTATTATATCCAATCTCACTTAATAGCCATAAATGAATAATTATACATCATTTACACCATATTCACATCAACACATTCATTCTTTAATTCATGCAATTGTACACATAACACATATTATAAGGATTGTAGTTACTTAAGAGCTTAATCTACACCTTCTTGATGATTTACAACTTCTCCTTCCCTTTCCCTTTACTTAAACCTTCATTTCTTACACCACATAATAGGGAAAAGAACAAAAATCAAAATAAAATCATGAAAGCATAAAAAAAACAATGCCAACCATAGAATTGTCTTTTTGGGGAGCATACAACTCTAGAAAAATATCAAAATCGATAAATACTCACCTAAACAAAATTCAATAACTATTCACTCTATACTCATAACTTGAAATTTCCTCTTTCTTTTCTTGATTTCCACTTCTATTATGCTCTAAAGATGGTGGGGGATAGTTTAATGGTTTAGATATGGGAGATTTGTTGTAGATTTAAAGAGGAAGAAAGAAGAAAAGCTTGGGAAGGGACCAAAAATGGCATTGGCAATTAAAAAAGAAAGAAGGG
>CANXYI011173212.1:0-10948 GCA_948208565.1 Hura crepitans
TTCATTTCTCTTTTCCTTGTCTTACGCCGTAAATACAATAGTATCTCTTCTCCTTTCTTTTGAGACCTACCTATTGTGTGAGGCCCCTTTATGCCTTTGTTTATGCTTAATACGTGACTTTCATCACTTGCACCATATACATCGAAAAATAACATTAAAGCTTCCTTTAAGTTCATCTTACATTAGCCCCCCCATCACCTCATTTTGCCTTAATGCTTTATTGCACCCTATACACAAATAACAACCTTAAAGCTTCATTCAAGTTTATTTTACATCAGCCCCTTAATCACTTTATATTACTTTAATGTTTTGTTGACCAACCATAATTTTTCCCTCCACCAACCTTAACTCTCATGCCACACACTACACACAACATCAGTTAATTCATCTGCACTACCTGACCTCTCTACCAACTTATTCATGCCATGCCTTTCGCCCTCTCCACACATCACGCCCTCATGTAGTTTTCCCCCTTAACAAGAACTAATTTTCTCGTAGCCTATACCATGCCCCAATTGAAATTCCTGATGCCTCTTTATGCCATTTCACACTGATTAATGATTTTCTACTTATTCTATTCACCACCTAAATACGAAACTCTATGTAACCAGTTCTGTCACCGTAGGATATGGCACACATTCACACTCCTCCCTTAAGTAGAGTTCAAGTTCAGTTTTGACATATTCAATTCACCTAGGAAATTTAAGTTAACTAACCATAAAAATTTAAAAATAAAAGAGGAGGCAAGGCATACAATTAAGCAATTAAATTCACATACTCATTAAAGAATCCTATCTCCTTCTCCCTACACGCTGGCCCCCAAAGTTCCCCTACAGTAGCCTTCTCCTTGGACTTTAAGCTTTAACATCCTTCTACTGTCCTTACATTTTCCACCTCCTAAAACACCACCAAGATCACACATATGTCCATTAAATTTCTGATCCTATAAATAGGTTTAAGAAAGAAGAATTCCCTAAGCTTAAAGTGAAGATGTATAAACTTGACTTACTCTAGGAGTTAGGTAGTTTGCTATCCTTGAAGCCCCTCACTTCCCTTTAGCTTCTTTTGCATTTATTTACTCCTTGTGGATTCCTTCACCTTCACTTTGAATTCTCTACTTGAATTGTTATCTTTAAGTGGTTATTTGATGGACACATAATGTAGGAATTATTTCTAGACAGGGGAAGAAGATGTGGGCAGCCATGGGATAAGCTGGAAATTGAAGTGACAAAGAAAGGATAAAAGAGAAGAGAGAAGAATTGTTTCCCATGCAACTAAGTGGCCAAATGGCTTTTAGGAGCTATAGCCATGTGGCACAGTTGTTGAGTAGGATTAAGGGACTCTCAGTTCGCGTTACGGGGTTCTCGAGCACCCCGGGATTCGAATTCTCGAATATAGGGGCTACTAACTTTGAAAATTTTTAAAAAATCACATGGTTTTCAAAAAAATGCACCATTTGCTCTTAAAATCATCATTTGATCCCAATTTCATGCCTGTAAAATTTCACAGCGAAATTCTATCGGGAAGTACCTAAATTAAAAATCGAGCATTTCGCGGTAGAACTTCGGGAATTTTTATATGGTCACTTGGACCTCTAAAGATTGTTACGTTTATTTCTAAAATCCTTAAATACATTCAATTAGAGGCACACCAAATTTCATGGCCAAATTCCTTCAGGAACTAGGCTAGCAAAATTTTGGGAAAATAGCAGTTCTACTGAAAACCTAAAATATCCCAAACAACATCAAAAAATTATGCCATTTATTTTAAAATTCCTTATTTAATCCCAACTGCATGCTTATAAATTTTTGTGGCCCAATTCCTTTGATAGGACAGTTTTCAAACTGCCTCGATCTGCGTGCCAACCTTGAAAACCACAGGAATTTTGCAAACGACCTCCGATTCCAAAAATTCCTTCACCATTAGATTTAGTGCAATTTTTGATCTTTAAAGTCCACTATTTTTGGGTTCGTTCGAGCACATCCCAAGTCAGTCTTGGCCCGACTTGATTCGAGCCCATAACTTGCTAAAGTACGGCCTGAATTAATTTGTTGGTTCTACTAAAATTTTTATTGAGGTCATTTCCACCCTTTTTCAAGCCTTTGAAGTTAATTGGGAAGTGTACCTTACCTCAGGATTTATGCCGGTGACCCGGCACATCGGGTGCCCTTTTCGGGTCTCGGGCATTATTCTCGGAGCCCCAGTGCACGGGCGTTACATTATTACCTCAGCTTTCTTCTTTAATTTAAATCATTTTCTCATTTTTTGATCTATAATGGCTTTTGATATCCCTTTCGATTTAATCTTGCCAACTTTCGGTGAAAATTTAGCGCCTTTAACGATCGAAGGAATGCCTTTGTTCCTTTTATTGGCTTTTATTATTGAGATCACAAATTGAATGACTCTAATGGCTTTAGTTAGTAAACGAATGCCTATCTTAGAGGATTTTATTAGGTCAATACTTATTAATCATCCAAAATCCATTCCACCAATTAAAAAAGTGAATTTTGGTGAGGAAACTTTGATCCTTGCTAATTTAGAGCGCCATTCCTACTCTGAGGCATACCCATAGGTACCCTAAATCCCTTTCTACTTGGATTATGGCTAAATTTGTGTTAAGGTATTTTTTATTTCAATTTTCTAAAATTCTACTATTTTTGTTGCTATAGGTCCATGCAAAATACTTTGGTTGGGGATAAAAAGTTTGTATGGACCTTAAGCTTTATAAGATAATAAATCCATGTAGACTTTAGGATGAATAGAATAGGAAATGATATGTAGATGACGTGTATGTCAATTCCTGCCAATTTTCATTACTGTTTGTGAAATAAAGTTCATTTAGAACATATATGCCATGTTTAGCAATCTAACGAAGTCCGTGTTAAATTTTTGTATTGCCTATTTTACATCCATGTAAACATGTGTTAAGAGTTGCCTTTCATGTGGCTTTCATTCTTTTTCTTTTTGTGCAATTTTTCTTTTCTAGTGTGTGGCATATGTATACCTAGCTAGGAAGAATGTTCATGTAGACTATGTTTAATCTTCTTCGATTGCTTGGTTTGTGAGGACATATGTTTGTGCTCAGTTAGGTCGTGTGGACTTTAATTTGTCTTGAAAGATGCAAAATGAACTATATGTTAGTTTTATGATAATCAAAGTATGGTGTTTGACACTTGCCTTTTCTATTCTTTGTAGGCTCATCTAAAAAGTGGTAATACACTATTTGGGCCTAAAAAATGGTATGCTATGATTTTGGAACCCATGAAGGGCAAATCAAGCTTATGGGATTTCAAACTTTTATTAGCTACCGAGTTAATGGAGATTTTAAAAGAGATTCATAGATCTTGTGAGCCTTGCTAGAACACTAGATAATATGACTCATACATTTCACCTTACATTCAACAAGTTGATGATTGTCCTATTTGACTAGGCCTTCATTATAGGTGTGCCCTATTATGGTCAAGCCATTGCTTTTGATGCATGCGATCACTATTCGATGCTGCAATCTTAAGAAATTTGAGACCTTCTTTATTTTGTTCCATATGATCTTACTAGAAGCATAAAATATATAGATATTTATGAGTGTTGGATTTAGCTAGCTCCTACGGCCTAGCTTGAGATTGACCAATATGCCCATGCTTTCATTCTTTACCTCTTATGCACCAGTCTTTTTGCCAGTGCTAATGGTAATGTTAGCTAGAGGCTCATCCCTTACTTGGAGAAGATTAAGGTGATAAAGGATTGGATTAGTGTTCTTCATTGCTCGGATAGATGTACAAGAGCCTTGATAAGGCTGTGCAAACTGAGAAAAGCCATAGATTACTTTAAGGCTTTGTGTCTAATGTATTGGTAAGCATTTGAGCCTTATTTCCTTTTAGTTTCCATGTATTTGATTTGATATTTAACTTCAAAGTTATGTCTAATGGTTTGGGTGTATGAACTACACTTGTTAGGTTGTCTATGTGAGTAGGACATTCCTAGGAATTGGAGGGATATCTATGAATAAACATGTGTAATGTCCCTTCATGAGGTGGTTTACCTATTGGTGAGTGTGAGTTGCCACCCAAGCAAATTAATCTGGGAAGTAAACTAAAGAGATTCTAGTGTTCAAGAATTCCCTCTTATTTATGCCATTATTTCGTATCAATTTTTATCTCGATAGTTCTAATGTTTATCAATTCCCTCAAGCATATGGTTATTGTAATCAAAATAAACACATTTTCACATAAGAACAAGCAAATTAAATTAAATCAAACAAGATATCACATATCAAAATAAATAGAACTATATACATCCAACATACATGAAATCGGGCCAATTTATTATTATGGGGACATTGGTCTAAAATCATTTTGTCCGACACTTATTTACCAAATTTAAAAACTTTGGGAAGAGGACTTTGGTCTCTAAAATTGCTCAAATTAGCACATTTATTCTTTGGAAGATTATTACTTTACTGAATTAAAATAGTTATAAGCAATTAAGGACTTTGGTCCCAAAACCCTTATTTCTATAAAACATTTTAGCATAAACTTGGTTCTTGAATCAAATCGAAAATCATTTTAATCTACCTATTACAACATACATTGAATTGTACTGGGAAATATTTGAAATGATTACAATTGAAAGTCCTATTACAAAAGATCTAAAAGGATAAAATAATCAATTACAGTCCTAAGATAAAAAAATGGAAAAGGGAAATAATCTTGTTAGAACTTATAAAAGTTCACATGGACTTAAAGGTGTATACAAAGTAAGTATACATAGACTTAAAGCCACCACAAAATCATACAAACAAAATAAGACAAATAGAGAACTAGCATAGAATATATGTTTGCACGGACAGAAGAAAATTGGATGTAAGCATGAAGATATGTCTACAAAAACTAAAACTTCCTTGAGGAAAAGTTTACATAGACATATCTTTATTTCACATCAACAGAAGCATAGTACAACAAAAGAGATGTATGTATGAGAGTCAATAACTAGAAGTAAATAAACAAAAGAGCAAAGAATGATAAGCATATAAAAGCAAGGAAGATGTATGTAAGAAAGTAAACAGTTAAAAGCAAATAAGAAAAAGAGCAAAGCATGGCAAGAAGAACATATGAATGATCTCCCCTCTTTAAAGGAATAGACTTATCTAAATGGGTCTTTTAATACCCCTTTTTCATAGAGGATCTTAGACTCTAAGAATAAAATGCAAATAGCAGAAAAAAAGGGTAAGCATAGCCTGTGATGTAGGTTTGTATGGACTATATGTTATATAAGCTTTTGGGAAAATAGGTCCATGTAGATGCCATTCCTCATAAGAAATGGTTCACATAGACTTCCCATCAGATAGATAACAAAAGACACATATTAAAAATGAAAAGAACAATGGTCTCTCCTCTCTAATGGAGTAGGCCTACTAAAATAGGTTCTTTAACACTCCATTTTCATTAAGGGTCTTAGACCTCACAAAAAAAAAATAAGGAAAATAAGAGAAAACTAACAATAAAAGTAAAGACAACAAGATATAAGACAAAGTAGAGGGAGGAGAGCTTCTTATAAAGGTTTCCTCAAGTGTATACCATAAAATAGAGGATTCCTTCAAGAGATATGAAGTTTTTCTCTTTTAAGCTTCCAAAATGGTGGCTTTCTTCAATGTTTGGTAATGGTGAGAGGGGAAGAAGATAGTGCCCATAGTTTTTTTTCCGCTTCCCTTTTTCAAGAAATGTAAAAAAGTATCCTTTTTTCCTCCCTAGGTCAATTTTTATAGCTTCTTTTTAAAAAATGACCTATAGTCCCCACATGTCACTTTAACCTTCTGGCAGGTGGTCCTAGGGTACCCTAGGTTCATTTAGTCTGCACGGACTTATATGTATTAGTCCGCATCGACTAGCTTGTAGGTCTACACGGACTTGGTCCTTATGGAATAAAAGCCATACGGATGCAGACAACTTTTGCATTAATTAGGTTTATGTAGACTTATTGTCCATGTGAATGCCGTTTATAAAGACATCATAGGATGCCTGTTGGGTGTCTTTCTTACATGTTTTGAAGGCGGTTTATGTTCTATCTTTAAGGTGTTATACTTGGTTTGTGGGTTTCTCCTCACATCTTTTAAGAAACATCTAGCATTTACAGGCTTCATCATTGGAAACCTTTTAAACCATAAAGTGTCTTTGACTCCTATGTCTATAGTTGTCCCTACTTTGAAGGGGCTTAAGAAATGTGCACATCAAGTTTTATCAAAGTTTAGAAGAAAGGAAGAGACGTGTACTTATGCCTTAGAGTTAGTTCCGAGAGCTCTTTCTGCTTGGTAAGTTGAGATTTAACCCTCTCTAGGACCAGGCATTCCTTTTGCTAGGTAAGTGCAAGTTCAAACCCTCTACAGGACCAAGCATTCCTCTTGCTAGATAGGTGTGTTAAGATATTATGAGTTATGAGTTTTAACCTTCTTCAGGACCAAGAATTCCTCTTGTGAGATAGGTGTGATGCTTATCGACTTTAATGATTGAAGCCACTCTTTTGCCTATTTGGAGGCTATGATCTTTCAGCTAAAGTTTAAAGTTGCTCTTTTGGCTGAGGCCACTTTTTGGGATGTTTTGAAGCTATACTCTTTGGGCCGAAGTTTGAAGCCACTCTTTGGGTTAAAGCCACCTTTTGTGTTGTTTAAAGGCTATGCTCTCTGGGCCAATGTTTGAAGTTGCTCTCTGGGCTGAACCTCTCTCTAGGCTATTTGAAGGCCATGCTTTTTGGTCCAAAGTCTGAAACTTCTCTCTAGGTTAAAGTTTGAAGTGCTCTTTGGGTTGAAGCCATTCTCTGGGCTGTTTAAAGGCCATGCTCTCTAGGTCGATGTTTAAAGCCACTCTCTGGGCTATTTGATTAAATCATGTATGCTTAAAATTGAAGGGAGAGACAATGTACTGTGTAGCAAAAAGCTATTAAGCTTGTCCTTTGCATTGACTCTCATTGAAATGCAGAATTATTGTTATACTTTATAAGAGTGAGGATTCATTATTAGTACTTTATTTGAGGTAAAAGGATGAATGCATACTTGTGGTATTTATATTTTGCCCCTATGATCACAGACGTAGCTGTTCTTATGTGTAAGACTTTTTACCATTTTCTACCAAAAATGAAAGTTTAATGTTAGTTTCTTGCATGATGTTGAAAGGGTGAATGCTTTACCCATTTATGTGCTCGTAATGTCGGTAGTCTATTTGACATATTTGCCATATCCTATGATATGGTGATTGCACATAGTATCTTAGATAAGTCTAACATTGAGTAGATCTTCTCAAGAAGAGTGATACCTACATATATGAAAAGGCTTTCCGCGCATGCTCAAGTGTAATTTTCCCCTATCTCAAATTAAAAGATAAGACATAATTAAACTTGCACGCTATATATATATGTGTGTAATGCATGATGCAAATGCTTATTAATTGGCTGTTAAATGAGTGGGTACACTTCAGTAAATAATGATTTGAAGAATTGTAAAAAGCTCAAAAGTTAAAGAGATTTTAATGTTTTGCTCCCTTTGCTCGCTCGAGTTGGGTTGGTCAAGCTAGGAATAGAGTTTGTGTAGCACCCCTACTTGATTCCCTAAAAAACCCACTAGGCGATGTCATGTAATACCTGTAAGTTAAGGCTTCATGAATAGTACCTTCGAGGCTCGAAAAGTTTGCTTGAAATGCCGGGTCACCTTCAAAAGGCCCGAGGTGGGGTGTACCAGTTATAAAACTTTGAGGGGCTTAAAAATGATGAAAATGACATAATTTAAAAATTTAGTAGAACTAATAAATTATTTTAGGCCAAAATCTAGCAGTTGATAGGCTTAGATGGACTTAGGCAGGGAATGACCCGGGTTGTGCTCGGATAGACCTAAAAATACCATTCCTTAAAGTTCAAAGATTCCTCTAAGGCCATTGGTGAAGGAATTTTTAATTTTTGAGGTTGTTTACTATTTTTCCTTAATTTTGAGATTTTCAAGTAAATTGAGAAAATTGGTTAATTGTCTTGCCAAAGGAATTTGGATTCAAGAATTTATAGTCCCCTAAATAGGCCTAATCAAGGATTTTTAAAACAAACAGGACAATTTTTTAAGGTTCACGTGAATTTTTAAAATTCCCAAAGTTCCTAAGAAAAATCGAGATTTCAGGACGCTCGAGTGACATGTGTCACCACCTGAGCTACCCCAACCACTATAAAAGGCGTGCCAAGTGGCCACTACCCCACTTGGCCCATTAACACCTCATCCCTTCACCATTTTATCCTTTCTTCTTCCTTCTCCACCGGATGCCATCTCTTCCTCCTCTCTTCTATTGCCATGCTTTTTAAGCTTTAATCCTCCTTAATTTGTCAACAAAAATTATCTTAATTAGTTAAGAATTGGTTTTAAAGGTTTGGGAGGCCATAGCCAAGCATAGAACTCAAGAAAAATCAAGGAAGTTGTATGTACATAATAGGTAATTGGAAAATCAAGTTTGTGTGTAAGTGGCCTTTCCTATTTTTCATTTTTTTTCTAAGGGCATTTCATTATTCTAAAGGTGCCTATGTTCTTAGATTTTCAATTGGAGGTCTAGGAATTTTTTGTGATTTTTCTAAGCTATGGATGTGTGTATGTAGGCCAAGGTGGAGTTAATGTTCAACAAGGGAAATAAAGGTGCTAAAGTGTAGGTAAGGCTCTATTTCAAGTGTAGGTATGTGAATTTAATATATTTGAGGTATGGCATGTTTAATTCATGTGTAATTTGTGTGGAAACCTTGTATGGAATTGGTGGTTATGGTGAGTAATGTGTGTGCAATGGTGAATTAAGCTTACTTTGAGGTTATTTCCATGTATATTGAGTGATTTGTGGGATGATTTGGTGGAAGGAATGGTGGGAAGGGTATGGCCTCACTTTGGTCGAGAGGTTGTACGTGCGTGTGTGTGTGGTGTATTATGGCATGTGTACATAAGGTTTATGATGAGCAATGATGCTTATGTTATGGGATTTAATGCTTTGTATATGTGTATGGTGAGAAAAGGCATGGTTATGGATGGTGCCATGAATGGCCGAGAGGTATGTTAGGGTACTTTGGATTGCAAGTTGTGTGTATGGCATGGTGGCATGGTGTATATGGTGGGAAAATGTTAGGCATGGGATTAGATGTGTATGTGGTGAATTTGATGAAAATGTGCATGTATATGTGAAATCATAGTATGGCTGAGGCATGTATGGTGTATTTTATGGCATGATGTACATACATGTATGGTGTATGTTATGGCATGATGTGCATGATATGTCATATGTATAGGCATGTACATATTAGAACTTTGGTATATGACATGTATGTGTGTTGAATTATGGAAATGTGAATGTGTGTGACCTTAATTTAGTGGTGGCTAAGAGGTATGTAATGGTTGGCATATATGTGTGTTTGTGGGATATAGTGTATGACATGTAGAATTGGCATGGCATGATGAACATATATTGTGTGACATTAGGATGGAATGAAATAGGCATGAATATGTGAGTAAGCATGGTAAGATAATTGGTCAGTATAGGTAAAGGAATGATGTTCATAATTGAGTTAAGAAATGGTTTGAAAATGGCTTAAAATAGGGATGGCAAAAATGACCTATAATGAATCTTATAATGGCGTGATTTTAGACATAAGCTTGGGACACTTTGTGTACTTGGTTTAAAATGATTTTGAGGGCACTTTTAAGGCCATTTAGAATATATGAAATGGCATAACTTTGGGGCCACAATGGCATGTTGCAATGGTTTTGAGTGGCATGGAAAAATGCCCAGAAAATGGTGACCATGGACTTATAACTGTGTACGAAAAATTAAAAGTGACCTATAACTATCTTATGAAAATAATTAATTGGAACTTGAATTGGAAATGGTCTATAACTAAATCTAATTGGACTTAGAATAATGGTATAAAATGAACTTATATTGGACTTGGAACTGTCCTAGAAATTGCCTAAGAATTGGCTTAGAAAATAGACATATAACTGTCCAGTAGGACCAAAATAGACCTGTAACTGTCTGGGTAAAAATTCAACTATTGAAATAAATTCATAACTATCTATTGTTCAACCCTAAATATTATAAAATGATGATCAATAAATAAATGGACATAAAATTAAGACAGATGGCCCATTAGTTAGACACCTATTTGATAGGTTTACCATTCAACTAGGAATTAGCAGCTATGAGATATTTGATGACGATTTGTTGGATATTCGAAGTTCTATAGACTGCATACTGTTAATTGTTTTGATATTAGGAGGTCTACGGATTGATCCCTGCTACCTACTGGAGTTACTACCTATTGATTGTTTGGATATTAAGAGGTCTACGGATTGATTCCTGTTATCCATAAAGTGACTTGCTATTGATTTTTGGGATATTAAGAGGTCAATGGACTGATCCCTACTATTCTTGTATGGTATTGGGAGGTTCATATGAACTGATCCCTACTATTATACTAGGCCGATGCAACGATCGGGGTCTAGATGTGGGCCATTGCACAATTTTTTTCAGTTTCCTCTTAGTCTAGTGTCTTTAAGTGTAGTCTATATAGTCAGGCTTATTAAACTAAATTAAAGTAAATTAAAAATACAGATAAGATTTGATGTCAATTATAGAATGAATAAATTAAATGGAATTACCATAGTGGCATAACTGTAATTAATTGAATTAGGAGACTGAGTACTGGAATTAATGTCACTTTCATGAATTGATTGCCCTATATTGCATTTATACATTTATAACCTATTGCTACATCTTAGAGCCTGCACGTGACATATATTTAATACATTAAATTCACCACTCAGTTTTATACTTAGCGCACTAGTGTTTTGGTGTGCAGGTTACAGAAGTTAGTAGTATACATGCAGTGTAGTAGCATAGACAGTGAAGGGTATATAGCTATATGTTTCTTTTATGTTTAGTAGGCACTC
>CANXYI011173229.1:0-24137 GCA_948208565.1 Hura crepitans
TTACCCAAAATACCCCTGATTATACATACTGATCAATCATTTAGATAACTAGGTCAAATTATGCTTATTATTATTTTACAATATCATAATCAATCTACATATGTAGTTTATTCAATTAATTAGCCTGACTAGAAAGATGACACTTCACTACATTGGACCTAGAGGGGAAAATAAGTAGCATAGTGATTCACATTTTGGACCCCGACTGTTACACCGGCCTGATCAAATTGTAGCATCGAAGGTGCATTAACAAGATGTGGTCTATCTAATAGACTAGTATAGTGGCCCTCTAGGACCTTGGCTGTTGTACTGGCCCTATTTAAAGATTTAAGATGTCACAAACTTATCTACCTAACAGACTGGTTTGTTTGTCTAACTAGTGCAGTGGCCCTTCGGGACCAATATTGTTGCACTTGTAAAGATTAAGTGAGTGTCATAGCCTGGTCTAACTATTCGACTAGTACAGGGGCCCAAAATGGACCTAGGTTGCTGTATCGGCCCTGCCTGAAAATCAAATAATGTAGCAGCTGCTAAAATCCCTAAGTTAACCGATTAACCCATCCAATAGGTGTCTAACTAATGGGCCAAATAACTCAATTTATATTTATTTCTTTACTGATTGACTTCTTATAATATTATTAGGTGTATAACAGATAAATATAAATTTTATAGCATAGTTCAATTTTAGCTCGGTTTGGTATGGCTACAATTAGGTTGTACTGGGTAATTTCTCAAAAGAATTTTCAAAGGTAATAATTGCCAATAATTAAGATATATTATGCTTGATTTTTTTCCATAAATATTTCTCCAATATTTGACATTTATTGTCTAGTGGTATTTTTGATTCAGGTAAAGGTCAAACTGGATAGTTATAAGTCATTACGTTAAGTTTCAACAACTCTTTTTAGGTTCATTTCTTAGCCTTTTTCAGTGCAATTTTCACCATTATTTACTCAAGGTTCATAGGCCCTAAACCACACAATCACTAGGCCATTTCTAAGGCCAAACCATAGGCTTAAATGCCATTACATATAATCACAAATAATACCCTCAAAGGCATAAGTTTTAGGCATATTGTTTAATCATAAGTTATAGCCCTTAAAGGCATATTACAACCTAATTTTAAAGTCTTTTCTAGACAAGTTCAAGTTCATTTTACAAGCAAATTCCTAACCACATATGATACCATTTTTAATCATATACACTAATCTTATTCTAAGCCAAACAAACTAAGCTAAGCATACTCTCATTACTATGCCTTTTCATACATAACATTGCACACATGTTATCAACATTTTCATACCATTACCCTTTACTTAGCTCGTAGGTATAGCTATCCATTGGAATTTGATCATGTATTTTCATGGTGTTTATTACACATCCCACCTTTTATCCATAAGCTAAGCACATACATACCTATACATGTACAATTCCATGCTAATAAGGTTTATCTACACCTTATATGTCTCGACTATTGTGAGATTCCCATGCATTCATGCATCAATCAATCTTATTACATGCCATATCATTTCTTCATACATTATAGTCCTAATACACATGTATTATCAATCCTAAGCACTACTTCTAATTACTTAATCAAGCCATACACATCCATAAACATATAATCAAGCTTTCAGCCACCCTAACAACTCATGCCAATCATATATTTTCCCATCTATTTATAAGTGATTCCATTACATTTCTGCACCAAAACCATTTCTAATACATCAAGCATCATAAACACACATCAAAATCCATTCACACCTCTCTGCTAACTAAGAATTTAGCACCAACCTCATTCTTTTCATCAAATAACCATTCTTAACATCTAATCAATATTCAATTAAGCTAAATACATTAGTTCAACTACACCTTACTCATATCTATCACATTTGATCATACTTAAAGCTAAAAATTAGACCT
This sequence comes from Hura crepitans, assembly GCA_948208565.1. Taxonomy (NCBI): domain Eukaryota; kingdom Viridiplantae; phylum Streptophyta; class Magnoliopsida; order Malpighiales; family Euphorbiaceae; genus Hura; species Hura crepitans. The sequence goes on from CANXYI011173229.1 coordinate 1,924, forward strand.
TGAACCCTAAGGGACATAAGATAAATGCTGGAATTCACATACCTCTTAATGACAAGAGCTAAACTCCACTCTCTAATCTTAAAGAAACCTTATGAAATTTGCCTTCAGGATCCATGAAATTCTAGCCCTTCTACGAAAGCTTCTTTTTCCTTCCCTCAAGCACTTTTTGCTTCAATTCCCCTCAAACACAATCCACACACATAACTTCAAGTGTTAGGCACTAGAAAGCATAATTTCCAGTTAAGAAACTCTAAGGAAAATCAAAGAAAAGGCAACAAACTCATCTAATACCCCCTACTAGACTCTTTTTATCCAGTAAATTTCCAAGAATTTTAACTACTTACTGGAGTCTCCTTTTCTAGAAATTCTTCTTCCCCTAACTCCTTAGTATCCCAAAATGAATTTAGAAATCAAAAGCTTGCAAAAATGGCTAAAGGAGTTGATGAAAATGTCTTTTAAGGCCGGTTGTGGCGTCATTGCCTTGATAGCAAAGGGAGAGGTTTTTCTTTTTTTTTAAGTGGAATTATCCACTTGTCAATCTCTTTTAACACTTGGCATAGCCCTTATGCCAGCTGGCTTGGTGTGGGTGGGTCTCACGACCACCCGAGCCACCCTAAAGTGGCTCGATTTTTGATAAAAATTCAAAATTTCACACAGACCTAAAAAATTACACCATTTATTTTGAAACTCATAATTTAATCCCCTCTACATGCTCATAAAATTTTGCGGCAAAATTCCATGGATATGATAGTTTTTCAAACTATCTCGATTTGCATGCTAATCTAAAAAATTATTAAAATTTACAAATGATCTTAGAATTGAAAATTTCTTTCACTAATGGATTCAGTGGAATTTTTAAGCTTTAGGGTCTAATATTTTCAAGTCTATCCAGACACATCTCAAGTCATTCTAGATCAATAGCTTTCAATCTAAAATGAATTATTTGTTCTACATAATTTTTAAAATTGGCCTTTTTCATCAATTAAAGCCCTCGAAGTTTCATGACTAGTGCCACTACCTCGATTTATAAGCAAGTGACCCGGCACCCCGAGCACACTTCTTGGACCTAGTGGTACTATTCACAAAGCCTTGAAACACAAGTGCTATAGTTCTTCCCCTCTTAAGAAAATTTCATCCTCGAAATTGCCTGAAGCAAATAACTATGGATATTGAACCTCCATCTATTCTTCTAGCTCCCAAGTAGCTTCTTTAGTATTATGGTGCCTCTATAGCACTTTAACTAGTGGTATGGATTTATTCTTCAACTACTTTACTTCATGAGCCAAAATCTAAACTTGTTCCTCCTCATAACATAGATTAAGCTGTACTTCAATATCTAACATCAAAATCACATGTGATGGATCTGATTTGTACCTCTTGAGCATGGAAACATGGAAAACATTGTGTATCTATTGTAGCTTAGGTGGTAATGCTAGCCTATATGTTAGAGGTCCGACCCTCTCTATAATCTTGTAAGGTCAAATGAATCTGGGACTCAATTTTTCCTTTTTCCCGAACCTCAGTACCTTCTTCCAAGGAGAAACCTTTAAAAACACTTTATCACTAATTGTGTACTCAATATCTCTTCATTTCAGGTCAGCTTATGATTTTTTGTCTGTTAATTACTGCTTTCAGCCTTTCTCTGATCACCTTCACTTTTTCCTCAACATCTTTGATTAAATCCACACTAGAGATTTTATTTTCCCCTACTTCACTCTAACACAAAGGAGTTCTGCATCATCTACCATACAATACTTCATATGGGGCCGTTCCTAAGCTGGACTATAAGGGGTGTTACATTTTATGGCATTAGAGCATAAGTTAAATTTTCCTAGGTAGAGTACCTGAGTGTAACTGTCTAAGTTTCAATTCCTCTAAACTGTTATGTTGTATGAGGTTGATAAATTACTCCTTTTGTAGTAAGCATATGGCTGATTAGGCACCTAAAGAAGTGGCTAGTTTTGTACCTACTACTATATAAGGGACAGGCAATGTATCAGCATCTGAACCTAGTGATGCTATATAGTAGCCACAGCCATAAGTGCCTAATTGACAGCAAGTAGAGGCATCTTCTACTTTGTTACAGTAGATAGTGAATTTACTTAGACATATTACAACTGCTGCTTTAACTCCACCTCCACCACCAGCTCTTCCATATAAGATTCATTAAGAAAAGTTAAAGAAGATAGGAGCTATTGATTTCCTAGGGAGGAAGGAGGTTGATGCTGCTAGGGCTGAGTACTAGTTAGATAAAACCTCCAAAATTTTGGAGCATCTAAACTATACAAAAGTAGAAAATTATTAGTATGCCACTTATCTTCTATAAGAAAAATCCTACAATTGGTGGAACACCATTAAGAGGAGGAAAACACCTACAAACCTAACTTAGGAGTTTTTCCTTACAGAGGTTAGAAAGAAATATATACTTGACTCTTATAAGGATAAAAGAACATAGGAATTCCTTGACTTGAAGTAGGGAAGAAGAATTGTATCAGAGTATGAGAAGGACTTTACTAAGTTGCTAAAGTATGCTAAAAGTTCATTTCTAATAAGGAAAAGAAATGTAAGAGATTCTTAATAGGGCTAAATATAGAGTTGAGAATGTAAATAGCTAACCCTAGAGAGAAAGATTTTGCCATACTGGTGTCAACTGTATATGACATGGAAGAAATGAAGCAAGAAAAGAGGGATTTCTTCCAGAAGAAGAGGCAGTTCATTATGGAACAGTCTAGTGTACGGTTAGGAAATGGTAAGAAAAGAAAAGAGCATCAGTCACAGGCATAGCTCAGCCTAGATCCCAGTATCAGTTAAGGTATTAAGGATAGAGATAGGCACAGTCCTAGAGGTTAAGACAAGCTTCTACAGGTAGACCTCGATTGCCTTCTCAGGCTAATAGTACTCCTAGTATAGGGCATAATAGAAATGGACCTTCGACGTGTAATACTTGTCAGAGGAAACACTGGGGGTAGTGTAGACTGGCTAGAAGAGAAGAATGTTACCACTATGATGGCAAAGATCATTTAAGAAGAGAGTGTCCTTAGAGATAGTTAGAGGGTGCTCAAACATAGGCATCTAATATGGCACCTTAGAATAGGTGTCAGAGGTAAAACAAAGGAGAGCATCCTAATGTTAGCTAGGGCACCAGATTTGAGGCTCGTGCTCCAGCTAGGAAATATGTTGTGAGAGCTAGAGAAGAGGCTATAATACTAAATGTCATAATTGGTACTTTTTATTTATTTGATGTTCCAATTTTGGCTTTAATAGACCCTGGTTCTACATATTCCTATTATGTACTTCACAAGCATAGAATAAAGGGTTAAAGCTTTAACATGTTGATGTAGATATCAAAGTCAGCAATTCTATAGGATAGAGTGTGAGTGTGAATAGGGTGTATAAGCAATGTCCTTTAGTGATTCAGGGGTAGAGATTTTCTGCTAATTTGATTGATTTGCCTTTCAATAATTTTGATATGATCCTAGGAATGGATTGGTTAACTGAGCATCAAGCCATAATCGATTATAGATATAAGAAATTGACCCTCCAGACTGTAGAGGGATAGACAGTGACAGTGGAGGTGAGAGAAGTCTTCTAAATAATCTTAACTCCACTATTAAAGCATAAAAACTTCTTTAAAAAGGGTATGAGGCAAACTTAGCCTATGCTATTAACCTGAATGCTTCCTATTCTGATTTGGAACATATTCCAATTGTATCTAAATTTTTTGATGTGTTCCCTAATGAGTTTCTAGGTTTACCACCTCAGAGAGAACTTGATTTTGAAATTGAGGTATATCCTAGTACAGCTCCAATATCTATTGCACCTTATCGAATGGCACCTACTGAGTTAAAAGAGTTGAAAGTAAAGCTACGAGACCTATTGAACAAGGGTTTTATTAGACCCAATATATCACCTTGGGGAGCACCTGTGCTATTTGTAAAGAAGAAAGACAAGTCGCTCAAATTATGCATTGATTACAGGCAGCTAAACATGATGACTGTGAAAAATAAGTATCCATTACCCAGAATAGATCATTGTTTTGATTAGTTGAGAGGTGCAAGTGTGTTTTCAAAGATTGATTTGAGATTTGACTATTATCAGTTGAGAATCAAGGAGGCTAAAACTATTTTTAGAACTCGATACAAGCACTATAAATTCTTAGTGATGCCATTTAGGCTCACCAATGCACTAACAGCTTTTATAGATCTTATGAATAGGGTTTTTCAACCTTATCTAGATCAATTTGTGGTGGTATTCATAGATGATATTTTGGTGTATTCTAAAAGTAAGGACGAGCATGAACAACATCTTAGGGTGGTGTCATAGACTTTGAGAAAGAAATAATTTTATGTTAAGCTCAATAAGTGTGAGTTTTGGCTAAGTGAAGTTACTTTTCTAGGGCACATAGTTTTAGCTGAGGGGATTAGAATTGACCCCAGTAAAGTGAAAGCAGTGTTAGAATGGGAACCCCCAATGAATGTGACTGAAATAAGAAGTTTTCTATGTTTAGCTATGTATTACAAGAGATTTGTGAAAGGGTTCTCTATCATTGCCACTCATTTGACCATATTGATCAGAAAGAGTGTGAGATTTGAGTGGAATGATTATTGTTAATAAAGTTTTGAGAAATTAAAGAAAATGTTAATAGAAGCTCCTATCTTGGTTTAACCTGAATAGGGTAAGGATTTCATAGCATATAGTGATGCTTCATTGAATGGCTTGGGGTGTGTGTTGATACAAGATGGAAAGTTAGTAGCTTATGCTTTAAGTTAGTTAAAGCCACATGAGAAAAACTATCCTACTCATGTCTTGGAGCTAGCTGCTATTGTTTTTACTTTGAAATATAGAGGCACTATCTGTATGGAGAGATGTTACATATATACGGATCATAAAAGTCTAAAATACCTCCTTACCTAAAAAGAACTAAACTTGAGACAAAAAAAGTAATTTGATTGCAAAAACAAATATCTCGAATTCTAATATGAATATCTAGAATTCAAGGGAAGGAAAATTTTTGAAATTTTAGTATGCATATTTTAAATTTGAATGCAACGAAGAATATTTTGAATTCTAATATAAGTGTTTAAAATTCAAGGGAAGGAATATTTTAAAGTTCAATATGAGGGTTAAAAATTTGATCCTAAAGAGGATTATTTTGAATTCCATTATAAGTGTTTGAAAATTAAAAGATGAAGAGTAAGATTTAGAATTCCATATGTGTGTCTAGAATTTAAGCATGACAAGAAAGATTCTGAATTCTAATGTGAGGGTTTAAAATTTGAGATGAGGAACATTTTGAACTACAATATAACTATTGAAAATTATAACTATAAGAGGAATTTTTTTTTTTGAATTCCAATATACGTACCTAGAATTAAAGAGATAGAAATTTTTAATTTCAATATGAGTGTTTGAAATTAGAACTATAAGAGGAATATTTCAAATTCTAAGATGAATGTCTGCAATTTAAAGGAATGAACATTTCAAAATGATTGTCTAAAATTCAAAGGAGGAATATTTCAATTTTAAATATGATTATTTAGAATTCAATGGTAGAAAATTCAATATGCATTTTTGAAATTTGAACATGAAAGGGAATATTTTGAATTCCAATATAAGTGTTTGTAATTTAGGGGAAGGAACATTTCAAATTTCAATAAGAGTTTATGAAATTCAAATACAAAATGGAATATTTTGAATTCCAATATGAGCATTTAGAATTTGAGGGAATAAACATTTCAAACTAAAATATAAGTGTTTGAAATTAGAATGAAAAATGGAATATTTTAAATTCCAATATGAGCATCTGTAATTAGAAGAAAGGAATGTTTTGAAATTTAAATATGAATGTCTAAAAGTCAATCACGAAAAGGAGTATTTTAAATTGCAATTTAAGTGTCTAGAATTCAAGGGAAGGAAAATTTTGAATTTTAATATAAGTTTCTATATTTTTAATTCCAATATAAGTTCCTAAATTTAAAGGAAAGGGACATTTCAAAATTCCAACGTAAGTATCCAAAATTCAAAAGAAAAAATGGATATTTTGAATTCTAATATGATTATCTAGAATTTAATAAATGAAACATTTCAATTTTCTATATGAATGCTTGAAATTTGAAAGCAAAGAGGAACATTTCGAATTCCAATATGAGTGTCTAGAATTCAAGTAAAGGAATATTTCAAATTTTCAATATCAGTGTCTAAAAGTCAAATGCAAGGAGGACTATTTTGTAAGTTCCAATATATGTATATAGAATTTGAGGGAAGGAAAATTAAAAAATTTCACTATAGGTCTCGAAAAATTGAGCACAAAGAGGAATATTTTCATTTCCATTATGAGTGTCCGTAATTTAAATGATGGATTCTTTTGAATTTCCATATGACTATCTAAAATTCAAACACAAAAAGGAATATTTTGATTTCTAATATAATTGTCTAAAGTTTGAGAAAGAAGAAAATGATTTCAAATTTTAATGTGTGCCCAAAACTCAGGCATTAAGTGAATGATTTCAAATTCTAATATGAGTCTGAAAATTATGGGATGAAGCATTTAGAATTTTAATATAAATTTCTAAAATTTGAATGCAAATAGGAATATTTTGAAATCCAATATGAGTCTCTAGGTTTAAGGGAAAGAACATTTTGAATTTCAATATGAGTGTCTGAGATTTGCTATCAAAGATGAATATATCGAATTCCAATATAAGTGTCCCGAATTTAAGGGAAAGAAAATTTTTGAAATTTCAATATACGTGTTTAAATTCAAATGCAAAAAAGAAAATTTTGAACTCTAATAGAGTGTTTAGAATTCAAGGGAAGAAATATTTTGAATTTCAATATGAGGGTCGAAAATTCAAACACAAATTGGATTATTATAGATTCTAAAATGAGTGTTTGAAAATTCAAAGATGAGAGAATGATTTATATTTTTGATATATGTGACTAGAATTTAAGCATGATGAAAAAGATTTTAAATTTGAATATGAGTGTCTAAAATTCAAGAGAAGGAACATTTCAAACTTCAATTGTCTAAAATTTTAACTATAAAATGATTATTTTTAGAATTCTAATGTGTGTGCCTATAATTCAAGGGAAAGAACATTTTTAATTCAATAACAATGTCTAAAATTTGAAATATAAAGGGAATATTTCAAATTCTAATATAAGCATCTAGAATTTAAAGGATCAAACATTTAAAAATTTCAATATAATTGTTTGAAGCCTAAATATGTGAAGGAACATTTTAATTTCAAATATGATTTTTTGGAATTCAATGGTAGATATATTTTGTACTTTCAATATACATTTCTAAAATTTGAATGTGAAGAGTAATATTTCAAATTCTAATGAGTGTTTCGAATTTAAGGGAAAGAAAATTTAAAATTTCAATATGAGTTTCTAAAATTCAAATACAGTGTGGAATATTTCAAATTCGAATATGAGTGTTTGGAATTCAGGAAATAAACATTTCGAATTGTAGAATGAGCATCTAGAACTCAAACACAAAAAGAAATATTTTGAATTCCAATATTAGTGTCTCAATTTCTAAGAAAGGAAATTTTGAAATTTTAATATGAACATTTTAAATTCGAATGCAAAGAGGAATTTTTTTATTTCAAATTTCAATGTCTAGAATTCAAGGGAAGGAATATTTTTATTCTTAATATAAGTGCTTGTATTTTGAACTCAAAGAGAGTATTTCAAATTCTAATATAACTTTTTTTATTTCAAAGGAAGGAACATTTCAAATTTTGAATTGAGTATTTGAAATTCGAATGTGGAAATAGGTGTTTTGAATTCCAATTTGTGTTTCTAGAATTCAAGGGATGGAACATTTTGATTTTTAATATAGTGCTCAAAATTCAAATGCAAAGTGGAAAAGTTTAAATTCCAATATGAGTGTCAAGAATTTGTGAAGGGAACAATTCAAAATCTCAATATAAGTGTCTAAAAGTCAAATGCAAAAGGGAATATTTTGAGTTTTAATATGTGTATTTGGAATTTGAGGCAAGCAAAATTTCAAAATTTTAACATGATTATATGAAATTTGAATGCAACAAGGAATATTTAGAATTCAAATATGAGTCTTTAAAATTTAATGGATGTAGTCTTTTGAATCTCTAAATAAGTGTCTAAAATTGAAACAAAAGAGGAATATTTTGATATCCAATATGACTATCTTAAATTAATAAAAAAAGAGAAAGATTTCATATTTCAATATATGTCTCTAGAATTCTAGCGTGAAGTGAAATATTACCCATGCCATTATAAGCATCTAAAATTAAAGGGTAAAACATTTCGAATTTCAACATAAATGTCTGGAATTCAAAAGTGAAGAGGAAAATTACAAAATCCAAAATGAGTATAAAGAATTCAAGGGAAGGAACATTTCAAATTTCATATGAGTCTCTAAAATTGGATTGTAAAAATGAATATATTGAATTCCAATATGAGTTTGGAATTCAAGGGAAGTAAAATTTTTTAAATTTCAATATACATGTTTGAAATTCTAATTCGAAGATGAATATTTTGAATTACAATATGAGTGTAGGGAATTTAAAGGAAGGAAAATTTTGAATTTCAAATAAGTGTTTATATTTTGAACTCAAAAAGGAATATTTTGAATTACAATATAAGTTTTTAGATTTGAAGGGAAGGAATATTTTAAAATTCCAATGGAATTATCTGAAATTTAAATATAGAGATGGATTATTCAAATTTTAATGTGATTATCTAAAATTCAACTGATGGAACATTTCAATTTTCAATATGAGTGCGTAAAATTCAAATGCAAAGAAGAATATTTCGAATTCTAATATGAGTATTTGAAATTCAAAAATGAAAATTTCAATATAAATGTTTGAAAATCAAATGTGAAGAGGAATATTTCTAGTTCTAATATGCATATTTGGAATTTAAATGAAGGAAAATTTCTAAATTTCCACATATGTCTTCATATTTGAATGCAAAGAGGAATATTTTATAATCCAATATGAGTGTGTAGAAATTGAGGGAAGGAACATTTCGAATTTCAATATGAGTGTCTAAAATTTGATCACAAAAATAAATATATCAAATTATAATATTAGTTTTCTAAAATTTGAGGGAAGAAAAATTTTTTAAATTTCAATATGCATGTTTGAAATTTTAATACAAAGAAGAACATTTTTGAATTCTAATATGAGGGTTTAGAATTCAAGAGAACAAATATTTCCAATTTTAATACGATGATAAAAAAATTTGAACATAAAGAGAATTATTTTGAATTCCAATATGAGTATTTTAAAAATTCAAAGATGAAGAGAAAGATTTAGAATTCCCATGTGAGTGTCTAGAATTCGAGAGAAGGAACATTTCTAACTTCAATATGACTGTTTAAAATTTGAATTGTAAAAGATTATTTCGAATTTCAATATACATGCCTAGAATTTAAGGGAAGCAACATTTTTAATTTCAATATTAGTGTCCAAAATTCGAAGTGTAAAAGGATTATTTCAAATTGCAATATTCTTATTTGGAAGTCAAAGAAATGAACATTTTACTATTTAAATATGAATATTTGAAATTCAAATGTGAGGAGGAATATTTCAATTTCAAATATGATTGCTAGAATCCAATGGCAAAACTATTTCAAAATTTCCAAGTGCATTTTATAAATTTGAACATGAAGAAGAATATTTTGAATTCCAATATAAGTGTTTAGAATTTGGGGGAAAGAATATTTCAAATTTCAAAATGGGTTTCTGAAATTCAAATACGAAATGAATATTTCAAATTCCATTATAAGGGTCTGGAATTTGATGGAATAGACATTTTGAATTGTGATATAAATGTTTGAAATTCGAATATGTAAAGGAATATTTTAAATTCTAGTAATGGAATGTTTTGAAATTTCAATATGATTTTCTAAAATTCGAATGCAAAGAGGAATATTTTGATTTCTAATATGAGTGTCTGGAATTCAAAGGAAGGAGTATTTTGAATTTCAATATAAGTATTTGAATTTTGAACTCTAAGAGGAATACTTCAAATTCCATTTAAGGGAAGGAACATTTCAAAATTCCAATGTGAGTATCCAAACTTCGAATGCAGAAATGGAACTTTTGAATTTCAATATGAGAGTCTAGAATTCAAGGGATAAAGCATTTTTTTTTTTTAAAATGAGTGGTTGAAATTCAAATAAAAAGAGGAATATTTTGAATTTCAATATGAGTGACTAAAATTCCAAGAAAGAAACATTTCAAAATTTTAATATGAGTGTCTAAAGGTCGAATGCAAAAAGAAAAATTTTGAGATCTAATATGTGTTTTAAAATTTAAGGGAAGAAAAATTTCAACATGTGTCTTTAAAAATTGAATGCGTAGAGGAATATTTTGAATTCCTATACGAGTGTCCAAAATTTAAGGGATGGATTCTTTTGAATTTCCATATGATAATCTAAAATTCAAACATAAAAAGGAATATTTCAGTTTCCAATATGATTTCTAAAATTTAAAGAAGAAGAGAAAGATTCCAAATTCTAATATGTCTTTGAAATTCAGGCATGTAGTGAAAGATTTCAAATTTCAATACGAGTGTCTAGAAATTAAGTCATAAGACATTTCAAATTTCGTTATAAACATCTAAAATTTGAACACGAAGAGGAATATTTTAAAATATAATATGAGTATATAGAATTCAAGAGAAGGAACATTTTGATTTTCAAAATGAGTGTCTAAAATTTGGTCAAAAAAATGAATATTTAGAATTCCTATATGAGTGTTTGGAATTTAAGGGAAGGAAAATTTTGAAATTTCAAAATACTTGTTTCAAATATGAATACGAAAAAGAATATTTTGAATTGCAATATAAGTGTCTAAATTTCAAGGGAAAGAATATTTCTAATTTTAATGTAATGGTAAAAAATTTTAACACGAAAAGGATTATTTGGAATTCCAATAAGAGTGTTAAAAAAATCAAAGATAAAGAGAAAGATTTCAAACTTTTGATATGTGTGTTTAAAATTTGAGCATGGAAAAAAGGATTTTGAATTCCACTATAAGAGTTTAAAATTTGAGAGAAGAAACATTTTGACCTTTATTATGACTCTAAAATTTGATATATAAGAGGATTATTTCAAATTCCAATATGCATGCTTAGACCTCAAGGGAAGGAACATTTTTAATTTCAATATGAGTGTTTAAAATTCAAATTGTAAGTGCAATATTTCAAATATAGTACAAGTGTCTAGAATTCAAAGGAAGGAATATCTCAAAATTTTAATATAATTTCTTGAAATTTGAATTTGAGGAGGAATATTTCAATTTCAAATATGATTGTTTAGAATTCAATGGTAGAAACATTTTGAAATTTCAATACGCATTTTTTAAATTCGAACATGAAGAGGAATATTTCAAATTCTAATATAAAAGTGTTCGAAATTTGTGCAAAGGAACATTTCAAATTTCAATATGAGGTTCAAAAATTCAAATACAAAGTGGAATATTTCAAATTCTAATATATGTGTCTCGAATTTGAGGGAATAAACATTTCGAATTGCAATATAAGTGTTTGAAATTTGAATACGAAAAGGAATATTTTGAATTCCAATATGAGTGTCTAGAATTCTAGGAAAGGAACGTTTTGAAATTTCAATATAAATGTCAAAAATTTAAATGTGAAGATCAATATTTTGAATTCCATCATGAGTGTTTAGAAAGGAATATTTTGAATTTAAATATAAGTATTTTTATTTCGAACTTGAAAAGGAATATTTCAAATTCCAATATAAGTTTTTAGATTTCGAGGGAAGGAACATTTCAAATTTCCAATGTGACTATTTGAAATTTGAATGGGGAGAGGAATGTTTTGAAATCAAATGTGAGTGTCTATAATTCAAGGGATGGAATATTTTGATTTTCAATATGAGTGGTTGAAATTCAAATGCAAAAAGGAATATTTTGAATTCTAAACTAGAATTCAATGTAACATTTCGAAATTTCAATAAGTGTCTAAAAGTCAAATCCGAAGAGGAATATTTTGAGTTCTAATATGTGTGTTTAGAATTTATTTGAAAGAAAAATTTGAAATTTCAACATAAGTCTAGAATTTTAACACAAAAAGGAATATTTTAAATTCCAACATAAATGTCTAGAATTTAAGGATGGATTCTTTTGAATTTCCATATGCATCTAAAATTTGAACACGAAAAGGAATATTTCAATTTACAATATGACTGTCTAAAATTCGAAGAAGAAGAGAAAGATTTCAAATTTTGATATGTGTGTCTAGAATTTAGGCATAAAGTGAAAGATTTAAAATTTCATTTTGAGTGTCTAAAAATCAAGGGATGAAACATTTTGAATTTCAATATAAATGTCTAAAATATCAAAGCAAAGAAGAATATTTTGAAATCCAATACAACTGTCTAGAATTCAAGGAAGGAACATTTCAAATTTCAATATGATTATCTAAAATTCCATCACAAAGACAAATATATCAAATTCTAATGTGAGTATCATAAGTTTAATAGAAGGACAAGTTTTAAAATTTTAATACACATGTTTGAAATTCAAATGTGAAGAAGAATATTTCAAATTCTAATATAAGTATCTAGAATTCAAGCGAAAGAATCTGACACCCCTCACTTGGCCTAGTTCTTGGACCCAAATGAGAAGTGACACACAAACGATATTCAAACTACCTTTATCTAAAGTCTGTATAATTTAAAAACCTTTCTAGAAATATTAGTTCATATGTTAACTTTAAAAATCTTTATTTACTTAAAACCTTTTTAAAAAATTAAAATCAATTTAGGAATCACTGAGTCAAAAATTTGGCAACATAATAGTTGTATCGAGACACTATCCCAAAGTGAAAAATAACCTATAATAGAAAACAACACTTCCAAAATCTTTCAAACTTAAGCATCACAGTAGGATCCTTCTATCATCCTAATATCAGAACATAACACATTCTTAAAACTTTCAATATTACAACATGATAATAAAGAAATCCAAATTAAAAGTAGTTTACATATACATATTGTAGAATATTGTGACATAATTAGAGTTAAAACATATAAAAACTAACTTGGCCCTTTTTCCCTTTCATAAAATATATGAGTGCCAACATGGCATACATCCCATAATTTATAAAAAGGAAAAGTCAAAATACAAAAATATGTTATCTTTTGATCTATACTGCTAGTAAGGCTTCAAGCTCAATCTGTACTTTTACCTACACATCACAAAAACAATGATGCACTAAGCATAACACTTAGCAGTGTATTAAAAATTGCATATTTTAACTCATGCACTTGTAGTCATACATTCATGCATACATTTAGCATTAAAAATTTTGAACCACTTATACTACGTGTAGTGTATCATGGACAAATATGTAAGTGAGCATTCATAATAATTTACATCTTCTATCCAAATATAGATTTACTTGCCAACTTACGTATTTTCATATTGATTTATATGTTTAAGTTTTATTAGTTAACTATTACTTATTTACTTTGCCCATATATATAAGATAAACTCTTAAAACTAGATAACGAGAATCGTTAACCATAAAGGTCTAATGTTGACCCAAAGGTCTAATACGTTGACCACAAAGGTCTAAGATGTTGACCCAAATGTCTAAAGCATTGACCTATAGGTTTAATACATTAACTCATAGGTCTAATATTATAAATAAGCTAGTAGGCAAAAATACATTGGCCCTTAGGCCTAAAATAAACACTGAAAAGCCCTAGTAGCTACTAATCTCCCTAGCTAGGTTGTCTATATATATGAGTTATCACCATTCTTACCTATGTTTCACCACATTAAACTAGCTTTTAAATAAATTGCAAGTCATTTGGCCAATAAATGACCAAAGGTGGGGAAACTAAGATCAATTTTCATTATAACTTTACTTATGTTATTCAATTATTTCAATCATATATAGGACATCATACCATACACAAATCATTCGTGCATTGTCATCATTACATTATGTCACTTTTACCTTTATTTCTAAACATTTCCACTCACCTCATTCTTTTATGTCAATAATGTCTATTGTGAACACTTTAAGTATTCACTAACTAACATAAGCCTTTTGTTATCTTTTATTCTTTAATGATTTTGATTGTGCTCAATTCTCATATTTCTTTAAAAATTATATTCTTGATCATTTGACAACATTAAATCCATTCAACGTTATCTTTTATTCTCAAGACATATTCATATCTCTTATTATTTGACATATCATACATGTATTTTCTGTTTGAGCAAATAAAAAGCATATCGGCATCAATTTTCATTCAATTTTCACACATAGCATATAAATAACATAAACATATCATACCATGTCCAATTATCCTTATTCAACCCATTTAAATCCTTCCTCTAGTAAAAGGAAGTTTTGGCTTAACATTGTTTTAACATTAATCTTACGTATTATCAATTTCTAATGTTATGACTTTTTATTACCACATTTTTATATAAGATCACAGACTAATATGTCAATATCACCTCACATGCTCCTAACTTTATTAAAGTGAAATTAACTCTAAATATGCCTCCTCTCATGAAAACACACATCAAAGTGTTCAACCAAACATTTTAGGCATAAAAAATCCCAATTAACATTAAATCACATATTATCATTATCAATAACGCTAACTAAACCCTATGTATGTTTCAACTAACCACTATTTACCATTAAAACAACACTTCCTCATCTTGATAATGGGTTCAAAATCACATTTAAAACATTATAATATCATAATATACAAGTTTATACCATATAACTTACATTATACAACAAACATACACAAATATGCACACTTTAACACACACACATTGAACACTTGTGTTGTAACATCCAAAGAGTTGAATGATCTAGATAGTCTGAGAAAATATTATGATGAAACAATTTATGAGTAAAATAGTATATTAATTTAAGTATAGATGATCAAGTGACTTATGCATATGTACTGGGTCTTAAGAAAATAATTAATTTAAGAGTAAGTAAGATTTAAGGCCGAAAGTGATTTTAATTAGCATACAGATCAAGGGAAAATATGCAAAGAGAAAGAGGTAATTATGGTTAGTATGTAAGAGTGAGGATTAGGAGTTGTAATAAGCCCTGAATTGGTTTAGATATTGTAAATTAGGAACTTAATTGAAAAGGAATTAAATTAAAGAGGACTAATAAGGAGAATTGCTATTAATTTGGATTTGAACACCTTAAATTTAGAGGTTTCAGTTTTCTCTTTAAAAAGCAGCAAAAGAAAAAAAAAAGGAAAAACTAAATGAATTTTAAAATTTTAGAAGAAAATAATGAAAAAAAAAAGTGAAAAAGATAAAGTCAATAAAAGGAAATGCAGCAAGGGTGGATTACAAATGAGGAGTTTGAAATTGTTGAATTTTTCATAAAGTTATTAGAGTTAGCAAGGAGAGGGAGGAAATAATCAAGAAATAAAGAAAAATGGAGGGAGTATCTTCTTCAACAGACAGAGCAGATCCAGTTCAATGAGGGGTTATGAACTGAGAAGAATAAAGACAACAATAATTGGCTACCATGGAGTGAATCATATAATAGATGTTATATTTTCATGAATATAGCAAAGAAAAGAGATATACTACTACTGGGCTTCACAACGGTTATGATTTCTAAATTTGATAATTATTCTAATAATATTTAGAGTTTTAATTCTATAATTATAAAGAAGGAATGCTAGATAACTAAAGAAGTCATGCACATTAGATAAATCAAGGGTAAATTGTCAAGGAAAAGGGCAAGTTTGAGGGTAATTATTTGGTATTGGAATGAGAATTGGTACTAATGAAATTACAGGTTTGATTGGGTGTAAGGACCAATGAAGGAGCAACTCTTTTATGGCTGCTATGAAACAGCATCGCTGCTAGTGCCTTGCAGCTGCTGTATATGGATAGTAGTAGGTGTCTTGGCAATTATAAGGTGAAAAATTTAGGATTTACAGGGCAAGAGTTAAATGGTATAGCTAAATTAACTATAGCAGATAATAACAGCTAATGGAGAAGCTAGAAGTGGTTATGTGTATGGTGACAAAGCTGCTGAATTTGAGAGGAAAGAAGCAAAAGCAAGCCAAATCCCTTTCTTTAAAGATAAATTGTTTATCAGATAGCAAATACGAATTTTTAGAAGTTGCAAGTATGATTTAGATCCATATATTCTTCCTTTTCTTTTGATAAGTTATTTAAAAGTTTTACTCCTTATTTTGGATGCTATGGTGAGTTAGGATTAAGGGTAACTAAATTGAAGGAATTAAAGTTTTCCCTTAGGATGTGGAAATGTGATAGCATTGTCATGATTGCAACAGTAGGCTAAAATGGTAGGATATTAAAAAGAAAAATAAATAAATAAATAATAAGAAGAAGGAAGCAAACAATACGAGCTATGAGTAGTTTAATTGTAAGGAATTAGTATATCTTTCTTATGATCCTAGAAGTTAAAGGTGAAAATCTATTAAAGTTATTAAGGGTATCATAGGTTGGTATAGTGGTAGTATATAATTTGTAGTATTGCAAGACTCTTAATGACTAGGTTATACATTGAATCTCCCTTCCCAAACTAAATTATTGAACCTCTAGATAAAGAACATGTTTTTATTGTGAGTGAATGAAGTGATCATGAACTGAATTTGAGTAGCTATAAATAATAGTGGTAGGATTCAAAACATGCACTGTAAAAATAATTGATGATATCTTTATACAACAAGGAATATACATACTAAGAGCTTTATAAGGTAGAAATTTAATATAAATGGCAATTAATTACAAGATGCTTAGAATGGTATAAAGAGTAGGTAAGACTTTTAGTGAAGGATCTCTACAAGGGTAGAAGATATGATTACAAAGGGGCATAATAGGCTATTTTAGTGCACTTTAATCCTTTTTTTTAAATTGGTTTAGAAAGGTTTTATGTGATAAAGGAAAGGAAAAAATATAATAATAATAATAATAATAATAATAGATTAGTAAGTCATTTAGTGACTTCGTTAGAACAAATGAAAATTACAAAGCTAGAAACTATATGCTTTAATTAAATTAATCAAGCTACTTATGTAAGTGACATGTCACTAAGAGTTGAAATTTTATAGGTAGAGAAATTTAACAAGGTATTTAAATTAATGAGGATTCTAAGTTATGGAGAAAAAATAGAATAGTGACAAATAAGCAACTAGTCTTAATCATATAAAAACATATAGGGTACTGTTATAGAACTTGAAATGGAACCAATAAGTGCTTTAAAGTATACATATCCACTCTTTCATGCCCTCTATAAGGTTGGTCAAGTCGAGAACCCTCAAGGTCATTTCAATCATTAAAGTGTGATGTAAACTGAGTAAGAGGCCTCGACATGTAACTAGAGAAGGGACATTGATGTAGTCACCTCTAGGAATCTAGTGCATAACTATAATGAGTGGTAAATAGTAGACTAGTCTAAATGTTTGGTATGCTCAAATAATTAAACTGCATAAGCTAACTAGGGAAAATCATATTTAGAGAGAATAAAAGAATCTGAACAAATAGACATAAATATATATGTGCTAAGTCACGGTAGTTAAGACCAAGGGAAACTCTAGATCAAAAGGTAGGTATATGCCATAAGAATGCCATTTGCCTCTATAGGCACCTTGGACTAAATATGTAAATAGTAAATTGATTACATATCATAACCATATAAGTGAGTTTACTAATTTCATACTTAATTAAATTATTTTGATAATGGCAAAATAAGCTACAAACTTGTCATTTTATATACACTCGTAACAATATAGCAATCATATTAGCATTCTTGAACATTTAGGTATGAGTAGCATGTTTATTTTCATTTCATGATGCAAGTCTTAGGCACTATAGTGATTATGTCTATGTAAGCAAATACTTATGCAGGAGTAACATGGGTGTAGTTATAATACCTAACTTATGCATCATACCAGTGGTATAGCAGACTAAAACACATCGTATAGTTTCACATGGCCATATGAATATCTTTGTTGCTTCAATTGTATATGCATATAGCAAATAACTCTAATAGAAGTGTGTATCATGATATTTCACACACACACACACATATATACAGAATTCTTAAAGACTAAATAATGACATTGCATATATTCGACAAATTCATTAGAAAGGGTGGAATAAGGAAACATAAATACTTAGACAAATTTAAACAAAGCCAAAGGTAATATTCCAATAGAACTCGAGATAGGATAGGCTTGGCATGCTAGGCTAGGGAATTATAGTACTATAAGATATTAGATATACTTATATTAGTTATCAGCATGGCATTAAATATGCCTTATCAGTTAATAGCTTGACACTCAATATGCCTTTATCAGTTATTAGCTTGGCATTAAATATGCCTTATCAGTTACAACTTGGCATTTGATATGCCTTTATCAGTTATCAGTTTGGTATTAAATATGCCTTATTAGTTAACAACTTTGCACTCAATATGTGTTTATCAGTTATCAGCTTCGTATTAGATATGCCTTTATTAGTTACCAAATTTAGTGACGACTTTAGTCACACTTTTAGTTTTCCTAGTTATCCTTCCTTAGTAGGAGTTCTACCTATTTATTACCTATGACTCTCTTTTAATGGACCTTTGTTAATGTGATCCAAAATAAATGAACATAGCAACATACATGGATGAATAAGATGTTGGTAGCATAAAACATTCAATCAGTATAGTATACGACTTACATTGCCTATTTTTGGTCATGAAAGCTTCATAGTTATAGTAGAATAATTGCTAAAAGTTATAGTTAATGTGTGCCCTGGGAATTGTAAGTGGAAACTTTATCAAAATTATCAAAATTCATCTTTCATATATGTGAGCTTATTATTGAGTTATAATCAAGGTTTAAAAATAGTTTAATTTATGAGATAGTAAGTAATAGAAAAACATTAAGTGCTCTAGCTCTGTAAAAGCCAATTATGTGCATTAATTTCATATGTAATGATATGAAATAGGCATAAGCCATTGAAAGATTATAGATAATATCTGCATGAACTATAGTGTATATATATATACCATTGAAGAAGAAAACATTTAAATGAAATTCCTCTAATAGGAAGTAATAGTTGACATAGAACAATAACTAAATGTATGCATATCATTTGTACGTGATATACACATGTATGGACTTTTAAGAAATGCATAATGTTAATCAAGAATGGGACTTTTATGCACTTATGATTAGTCTATATATGCCATGAGCATTGTGATTAGTCTATATATGCCATGAGCACATCTGACAAGTTGCAATAAAGGATGGAAAGTGTACTGAGAGATATGCTTCTAGGACAAGAGTACTCATGGTCTGTAAGTGAGACTAATCCATGATTTCACTATGTGCTCAAGTGTGCATTTGAACTATAATCAAGATAACATAACAAGGTATTTATACTCACCTTTTTGAGATAGAATACTAATATAGCTTTTGTTTGATGTGTAGATTATGGAAAGATGCTGAGGATTACACATGGTATAATATTGAGCGGTCTTACCTAAGATTACAATATGTCATAATGCATAATAGACAGTTAATATCCTATAGACTAATGTAACATAACTATATTTATATATACATGTAATAGATATGGTGTATCCAAAAATTTTAGACTTGTGTGTGCACAGTCTGTATTTAGAAATATGATGCCCATTTGCATGTTATACATGTGATGTGAGACTTGAGCTATAGGTTACTCTTACCCACCTTAGGAATTACTCCACCCAACTCAAGTGGATTACTCATGTCCTTTAATCACTATAAGGGTGATAAATGTAATGTCATATTTGTATGTGTGATTGCATGTCTTGATGCTGACATAGTTATTGGATGATAGATAAATGCATCTAAAAGTGTTTTTCACAAGTTAAAACATTTAGATAGGCCTCTAGAAAACTGTCATGCTGCCAGAATCTCAGCTCAGGCTTTTTGCATAAGTATACATGACCACGAGGTGATGAAATTTATAGCTAGACTTAGCTAATCCTACTATCAAGATTAATTAAACAAATTATAACTCCACAAATTTAGGCATAAACTCATGTAGTAATATTGCATATTAATTGTTAGTAGTGACCTTAGAGTAAGGTGTTACATATGTTACTTTGAATAAATATACCAAATAGAGTCTTTTAGACACCAAGAAACTTTCTACACCTTTTCTTTTCCCTTTGAAATGCCTTAATCTCCTTTCACTACACAACATACACCATTTTCATAATAAAAAATTCATATAAAATTAAACAAACTTCCAAAATGAAATCTAACTCCATAGATGTCTTATACATCCTTCATAAACTTTTAGAAAAATATCAAACCTAAAAGAAAAATATTCCATAAAAAATTTGTTGATATTCACAAAAAAACTCTAACCTAAAAAATCTTCAAATCAGAGCCTCATTTCTTGAAATTAGGTGTGCAAACAACATTCAAAGGGTCGAATTTAGGTGGTATGACTTGTTTTTAGAGGTTTCTTATGAGAAATAAGGAAGAAATATTGTGGTAGGGAGGGTGAAGAGTGGTGTCGATCACCATGGGAGGAGAGGGAAGAAGTAAAAAGGAAAATATTAAATTTTAATCAATTTTGACCCTCTTTATACCCATTTTAATAGATGTTCAAAATTGGTGGTCAACATGATCTAATGGCTCTCATTTTTCAAGCTATTTTAATCCTACTAAATGCCTCTTTTAAAATCCTTTAATATGACATAAAATCATTTGTATCAAGGCCTAAAAGGCCTATAAAAAAGCATGTTTAAAAATAAAGAAAATCCAAGTTAATTAAATACTTTTATTCTCATTTGCTTTTGGAAAATTACTTCTTGACCTTAAAAATTCTAATTCCAGTACCAATGGACTTTTTGAAATATTTTTGCATTAGGTTATACTAATCCTAAACTTTTCTGAGCACAAACACACTATTTTATGGTTTAACTAAAACTAGGTTACTATTAATAGAACATATTCAAAAATCTTTACTATATTTCTTTTACCTTTTTAATGACTTCATTTTCACTTTTAATTTTAACCAAAATTATATTATGATTAATGCTTCCATTCAGTTGCATCAATGTCACCTAAATTTTGAAAACACTATTTAGGTCCCAAGAAGTATTACTTATAACACTGGGATTTTTAGGTGTTATAAGGAATATTTTGAATTTCAATATGGGGTTAAAACTTTAAACATAGAGAGGATTATTTTCATTTCCAATATGAATGTTTTAAATTTCAAAGATGGATAGAAAGATTTAGAATTTTGATATGTGTGTCTAGAATTTGAGCATGATAAAAAAGACTATGAATTCTAATAAGTGGGTTTATAATTTAAGAGAAATAACATTTCAAACTTCAATATGATTATTTGAAATTTGAACTGTAAGAGGATTATTTTGAATTCCAATATGCTTGCCTTGAATTCAAGGTAAGGATTATCTTTAATTTCAATATGAATGTCTAAAATTCAAACTGTAAGAAGAATATTTCAAATTAGAGTATAAGTCTCCATAATTCAAAGGAAGGAACATTTCAAAATTTCAATATGATTGTCTAAAATTTGAATGTGAGAAGGAATATTTCAATTTCAAATATGATTGGTTAGAATTCAATGGTAGAAACATTTCAAAATTTTGAACGTGAAGAGGAATATTTGAAATTCCAATATGAGTGTTTAGAATTTGAGGGAAGGAACATGTTAAATTCAAAAATGTGTTTCTAAAATTTACATGCCAAGAGGAATATTCTAAATTCCAAAATAAGTGTTTGGGATTCATGAAAAGGAACATTTCAAAATTTCAATATCAGTGTCCGAAATTCAAATTCAAAGAGGAATATTTTGAATACCAATATGAGTGCCTAGAATTTGAGGGAAGGAAAATTTTGAAATTGCAATATGAGTGTCCTAAATTCAAAAGAGAAGAAGAAAATTTTCAATTTTCAATTTCTAATATGAGTTTCTAAAATTCAAGGTTTAAAGCATTACAAAATTTCAATATGAGTTTCAAAAATTTGAAAGCGAGAAGGAATATTTCGACTTCCAACATAAGTGTAACACCCGTAGGTCAAGGTCTTATGAACAGTACCTTCTAGGCCCGAGTGATGTTCCTTGCGATATGGGCCATCATTATGAGTCCAATGATTGGTGCATTAGTTATAAAACTTTGACGGGCTTAAAAAT